>AYEL01028047.1:0-23920 GCA_000484575.1 Olivierus martensii | reverse complement strand
TGACAGCTGACACATTGTCTTTCTGAACTGCGTTGAAAAACTGTGTCAGCCTTGTCTGCGTCGCTTTTTGCCTCAGATCTAAAATTTCGGCATAAGGAATAAATGCGCAGGAATATAGGCACCTAAATTTGAGGCTGCATTCAAGCATAGGGTCATATTCTTCTATGGGAGCAGCAGACGATATGAACAGACTAAGCTTCCATTGTGTACAGTTACTATTGTTAAGGCTGACACATTCTTCTCGCTGGTCAGCGGCAACAGGCGCTGGTAACCAGCAAGCGGGTAACCTGCTTTCTTTGTGTTCCTACCCTTTGATATGACAACTGACACATTGTCTTTCTGAACTGCATTGAAAAACCGCGTCGCTTTTTGCCTCAGATCTAAAAATTTCGGCGTAAGGAGCAAATGCGCAGAAAGTTAGCCGCCTAAATTTGAGGCTGCATTCAAGCATAGGGTCATATTCTTCTATGGGACCTGCAGACGATATGAACAGGCTTTTGGCCTATCTGCGGTCTGTGGAGTGAGCAAGGATAGATAATGAGAAATTTTCCGGCAAACCGATTCAGAGACTACACTTGGTAGCAAACAACTTCCTTTATTAGAGTGAGAGAGAGAGTTTATATTGGTAACAGTATTTTCGCCACTCAGCGGAAGTCCGCGAATAAGCGCGAAAGCTTCGCGAATAGTCGAATACGCGAATACGGAATCCGCGAATAACGAGAATTGACTGTATTTCTATTTAATCAAATTATTAGATTTAAATTGTTGGGGCTAAATTGTTATCAATATTTGCTAAAATCTGTTTATGAAATTTATCAAATCTATGTCTGTTCAAAATGTGCTATTTATAACACAAATGATATGTTGCACTATTAGTGACTGTTTTTTAAGTATTTTCTAGCATGGACAAAATCAAATGATCAAGATCATTTGTCAAAAACAGACAAAATTCAAACTTAAATAGCATTATAATATACTGTAATTAAAATACATTCTAAAGATAACATAGATAAGCAATACCGGGATAAACGTTATCATGAAAAGATATAAATACTATGATATCTAGTTTGATATCAATAGTTTGACATTAGTCGATAAAGAATACAAAATAATACATGTATTTCAAATACAATATTTATATAACTAATACAAACAGTTTGCAATCAACACCTGCGATAATTTCTAAATAGGAATACAAATTTATGTATTGAACAAGCAGTTTTGGAAAGAATTTAATCGCCTACTTTCTGAACATGTCCTTTATTTTGGAATAATTAAAGTTAAGGGATTAAAATATATGTCATTAAAATTGTCTTCAATGGCATAATTTATATGCTGAAGTGGCGTAGCGTAGATTTCTGCCGCCCGGTGCAGATACCAAATATGCCGCCCCTCCCCCCACAAAATATGATACAGTGGTGCCTCACAATTCGACATTTGAGTTTCTTGGGTTTGCGCATGCGCATGCATGGAATTGTGTGATATCATTCATTTTTGTGTCAGTTCTTTTTGGGCTACTTTGGTGTTTGCCCGTGTTGTTTGTGTTGATTTTCAATTCTACATTTTTCAGAAAGTAAAAAATTTTTAATTATCATTTTTTTGAGTGAGATGTAAGGATGGGTTCAAAGAAAACTGATCAGAGAAATAATTCCGAAAAGAAGAACACTTGGTTGAGCAAAGAGACGAAGAAAAATAATGTAGATAAAGTGCAGAAAGGTAGAACAATTAAATGTAACTCGAGTATGATGTTCCTAGGACAACTGTGGCAACATTTTGCAGTATGGCGTTCCTAGGACAACTGTGGCAACGTTTTGCAACAGAGAGATAAGATTATGGGTGCTAGGGTGTCTGCTAGAAGACTTCATTCCAACATCCAAGGGCTAATAAATTGCGTAGTCTGCTGGAAGACTTCATTCCAACATCTAAGGGCTAATAAATTATGTGTGGTATAAAATAGTGTATTTTGTAATTTAGTAATAAATTGTGTGATGTGTATAAAATAGTGTATTTTGTAATTTAGTTTGTTAGGTGTCTGCTGGAAGACTTCATTCCAACATCCAATAATAAATTGTGTAGTCTGCTGGAAGACTTCATTCCAACATCTAAGGGCTAATAAATTATGTGTGTAAAATAGTATATTTTGTTTTAGTGTGTTATACAATAGTAAAACACATATAATAAAGTAAATAATAATATAGGGTATCTCTCTCATTCTCATCCGTTAGAGAGTGGGATGGAGACCGATAACGAATTAATCTATTTTACAGTCTTATATGGAAAACCTAAAGGGTCATTTACAGTTAAACTTTCTCATTTCGACACTACATCATCGACGGATTAGTGTCGAATTGCGAGGCACCACTGCATTATTATAAAGATAAAATTTTCTAGAGCGAGGAAAATATTAAGTTGCAAAAAGATATTTTACTCCTAAATTTAAAATTCTTACAAACTAGAAAACAAAATTTAATTGCGAAACACGTTTTCAATTCTAATACAGGAGGCCCTTGATTAGTGCAGTTAATAAATTCTCGCAATACACCGCACTAATCAAACTAAAAAAACCAATGGGAATAATAATGAATCCTGGAAAATATCAAAATTAAACATGTATGTATTTTCAGAAATCCATTATTCTACCCAAGTGTTTCCCAAACTTTTGACATATGTGTACCCCTTCTATAATTTTCGTTATGCTGAGTACCCCTCGTCAAAAAAAAATGGATGTATTTTAATAACAATCAAAATATATTTATTATTTCTTTTTTGGTACATATACAAAATAATAATAAACGAAAAATAAAATTATTGTGTATTCCTAAATTAATATGTTTTTGTGTATGTGCAATCCGGGACCAGACCCGGGACGCGAACCCGGGTCCTCCAGCGTGGTACGCCAACGCGTTACCACTCGGCCATCCGGCCACCTCAGAAATCCATTATTTTAAGAGAGTTTCTTCTTTCTTTCCTTTAAAATAATTCTGGATGGATCAAAAATGAAGCGGTAATAGTGATGAAGAGTGAGAAGGCGAGTGTGTCTGTTCGGCTGTCCCTTTATATTTTTGTTTTTGATCTACCCAATCACATCAGTAGAGAGAGAGAGAGAGAGAAATTTGAACTTATTTCTGATTTTATTTAGTCAAGTTACACCCCCTCTCTTCCAGTAGGATTGGCAGGTAGACCTTCTTGACAGGATATTTTACAATATTGTTTTTCCTCAAATCTCCAGACTTGGATCTTGCAGCTGTTTGTAATTTGATCATTGTTTCTCCTCTCAAGGCATTCTTTATGTTTTGTTTGACAGTTATAAAAATCTTCTGTTTTCCTTCCAACCTAAAGGGCCATTTACAGTTAAACTTTCCCCAATTGAATTGGTTAATTTTTACAGTTTAAACTACTGCATCACACCTGCAATCTAGAGTCCTCAGAATGGAACATAAATTTAATTTCCGATATTTTTACTACAAAAATAAATTTATAGAATATTGATTTGGGAACTTTGGGACCCCCTGTTGATAGATGCTCTAGGGAATTGCCCTTTTTGCCCATAGGATAACGGGCCACTGCTTGTGTCTCCTTGCTTTAGATAAACAAGGTACTTATATTTGTCTATTTTCTGGAAAGTTGGCACTTGCTGATCTAGTTGGATCTCCTCTAGTCTTCTTAATATTAATTCAACGATAGGGATTTTGCCGCCCCTAGGAAAGTGCCGCCCGGGGCAGGTGCACTCTTTGTCCCCCCTTAGCTACGCCACTGACTGCTGAATATCAAAAATCGATGAAATTGTTTTCTAGCTAATTATAGGGAAACCTCAAAAGATTTTTTTAGATATTCGTAGTTATTATAAGGACATCTCAATCTACAATTTTAATCAGATTAATCTTCAGGATTCATTAATTGTACTTCAAATTTGATTTTAATAATCTGATCGTCCTGCTAAATTTATAAAATTCAATCAAATAATCAAAAATTATTAGAAACGTTGAAATCTTTGAAGTTTTAATCCATTTTTAAATAATTAGAAATCAAAAATTAATTGATGCGTCTTCGTGATATCTTCAAAGATTTTACCTTCCTGCTAAATTTCATAAAGATCTAATAACTAGTTCAAGATATATTAAGAGAATATATCAGAAGTTTAAACATGAACTATCTTTAAATGGTTGAAGCTAGAGGATTAAATGATGGGCGTTGGGGTTACGTTTGAAGGTAGAACATCAAACGTGCATTTCATGAAACATATACTACAGTAATATACAGTAATTAGTTTAAAAGTTATTAGTGGGAAACTTGCAAACAATAGCGGATAGATGATGATCTCACAAAAAAGAGCAGTGATTAATATTCGAAATGATTTATATTAATAAATCTTTCTGCTATTAGTACTACCGTCAGAAAAATATTTAAAATGCTATTAGATTTATACATATTTAGGTTTAAAATACAAACCTTTAAATATTAACAACAAAATGAAATATTTAAGTACTGTACTGATAACACAATTTACCTGGCTCCAGATTAAGATATCGATGAAGATCATAATGACCAACAGTAATGATTCTGTTTTGATCCAAAACCAGTTGCTCGAGAGTTTTAATTCTATAGCAAACACTTTAAGATAAATATAGAACAGGGATCCCAAACTTTTTGCCGTCGAAACTTCTTGTACTGAAAACATTTATACTTCATCGACCCCAAACTATTTAATAAAAATAATTAATAACAGTTTTGAGAATGGTTTTTGAATTTAATCCTACGGAAGAGGCTTAATTTATATCGAAAAATGCAGGAAACATTTTTAAATTTTTTTTTTTTCGAAAAAACTAAAAAGCTCACACTGTCATTTTCCGTTGCGCCTTGATTACTTTCATTCTTAATAATCTCTAAACCAGTGGTTCTCAACCATTTTTCTGTTGAGGAACACATTATAATATTTTAAAATTTAGCGGCACATCTAAATATTTTAAATAACAAATTATATTTAACAACGAATTTTCATTAACAGATTATTGTATTTATTCTTATTACATTCAGATTACAGACATACTCGTACAGAGGATCATTAAATGACGGCCCTTATTAAGTTATAGCGCACCTGCGGATTTTGTCTTTTTAGAGAAACTATAAATTTAATTTAATTTTTATTCCTTAATTTTTAAATTATGAATAACGACAAAAAATTTTGGCTGTCGCAGAAATTCCAGAGTTAGATTTTTTAATGAGAGCCTATTTTTAGGAATCGATAGGTCTTCAAAAGACATATCCAGCTAATCACGTTTCGCTCCGAATGGCCGAGTGGTAACGCGTTGGCGTACCACGCAGGAAGACCCAGGTTCGCGTCCCGGGTCTGGTCCCGGATTTTTTCGGAGTACTAAGCCCGGCCCGCTGATCCCCGTCCTTCACCATCCGGCCCCCTCCACGGGTGTGGGTGGTTGGCGATTAGTGAGGTGGCGGTTTATAGAGGGAATTTCATGTTTTAACATATAGGAGGAGATTTGTTATTGCTTTCATCAGGCAAATAACGAGGGTGGCGGTTTATAGAGGGGCGGCTTAAAGAGGTTTGACTGTATTAGTAAAATCATTTAATCGATCCCCATTCGACCCCTTCATGTTTATCGATCCTTGGGAGTCGATATTGATCATTTTGGGATCCCTGATCTAGAATAAATAATAAATATTAACAAAATAACGAAATAAAATAAAACTTAAAAATTTTTGTCAGAAATTAAAATTTATTAAATGATAATATTTTTGAATAACTAAACATTTCTTAATAATTAAGTAACTAAAATAAATAATCGAAGATAGAACAAAATGGTTTTGCTTTAACTAGTTTAAAACATCTTGGTCTAAGACACTATATAACATTAAATATATTCAAATGTAATGTAACATAAATTAAATTCATTTTTTTAATAAATAGACAATTATATATAAATAAACAGACTTTAATCCAATGACAAAAGATAATTTATAAATGTACAATATATAAATTACCAGAATTCGTTTTCTATGTTGTTCCATATAGTTATTCAGAATTACGCAACTTTAATGAAAGTTTTTATGAAGTACATAAAATTTAACAGGAAAAAATAAATATGCTGTAAGAAAAAATATATAATTATAGTAATATTGAACTGATATTTGTCACCAGTTTGAATTAATATTTTAAAAATATAAATTTATGATAATGAATTTCTGACATTCATAGTCTGTGCAAAAGTTTTCCTTAGTTTCCTTTCGTATTTTTGAGTAAAAGCTTTTCCTTTGCTTTCTTTCGTATTTAAACATAATTTTAATTTTTGATTGGCTATTTGGAATTTGAAATGAAATGAAATTTTATGTTTGTTTATTTTTCTTATGATTTTTAAACTCGTATGACTTATAATCTCATTTAAGCTTGTTCCAGCAATGATAATATGAAAATATAGTTTGAAAAACAACCCTATGAAAATATTAGATGCATTTTCAAATTCCTGACACTACATGAAACCAATTTTTAGTATCCTGTCAAAAATTTTGATTCTATATAAAATAAATGAAGTTATGCGCGTTCAAAAATATATATAAATTATACATTAATTTTTCAATATGTTAATATATGGCATATTAATCAACAATTAATATTATCTGAAAAGTTACGGAAACTTATATGTAAGAAGAGAAAACTTGAGGAAAACACTATACAAGATTAGCCTATAATGCGTATTGATTTTAATAATAGGCCTAATTATAAATTGAATTAATTCACTTAAAAATACGTATGCTATCAGAATTATTACTATAGTCAATTTTATTTCATGATTCCAATGTTGTCATATAAAATGAATAATTCCTGATCACCAAGATAATTTATATTGTTTAGAAAAAGCAATAACAACAATGGTAATGCAAATTTCACGATTATACTACTAAATGCTTAATTTATCAATATCAGATAACGGTAAATAGAATAAGAAATGCTAATTATTAGCATAAAATGTCAAAAACTTTTGGTTATTCAGAATACGGTATAATTAATAAAAATCAAAATAATTTATTTATTTTTTTAAGAATAAGAAATGCTAATTATTAGCATAAAATGTCAAAAACTTTTGGTTATTCAGAATACGATATAATTAATAAAAATCAAAATAATTTATTATTATTTTTTTTTAATTTAATTCTAACAACATAAACTTTCATCATCCCAGCAAATTTGAAAAATAAAACCATTATTAAGCCCATTCTCTATTTATTTGCATCTATGCCACTGTTTCCCAACGTGAGGCGCACGCCCCACAAGGGGGCAATTCAAGAATGAGTTGTTAACAATGAATTTTTTTCATTTCTTTTGGTTTTAGGGACAATATATACAGTATATGAATATATATTGTGACATAAATATTTTTAAAATTAAAATCAGAAGGTACATGGCGGTTGTAAAACATTATTTGCTGTTTTTTACATATTAATTTATATTATTATTATTTTTTAACAATTTCTTAGTGATTTCTTCCTCAGTACTTCAACTGTCCTTTTGTTCTTTTATTTTTCTGTTTCATGGATTCCATGTTTATGGAAGCCTATTTAGACCAAGTTAATAGCATTTTCGGCTTTCTCCATATGAATAGGAGTTACTTTTTGAATAATAAAAATTATGTCTCGATTCCATGTTTATGGAAGCCTATTTAGACCAAGTTAATAGCATTTTCGGCTTTCTCCATGTGAATAGGAGTTACTTTTTGAATAATAAAAATTATGTCACAGCGGGGCATCGGGATTTTAGAGATGCTTAGGTGGGGCATGACCAAAAAAAGATTGGAAACCACTGATCTATACTATGTTTATTGATATTATAAAAGAATTTTGAATTAAAAACTTCAACTTTTTAATGACTTCATTGAAATTTTTTCTAATATTTGAATTTAATTTTACATTATGCCAAATCTAATTGAATTGTAATTCTGATGACATTTTTCATATTATTATATATTCATTATCAGAAAACATTCAATCAATCACATTTCTCAATGGCTATAACAAATTAACAGAAGCCAAAAATTTAAATTGTTGATATAAATCTCAAAACTTTTGAATACAAAGTACCTAAATAATTCATATTAATATGAATAAAATTATTGAATATTAATTATTGAATAAAATTATCTATTACGAAAACATTAATACAAAAAATAAATCAAGTATATTACAGTACTTTACTGAAGGAAAAAGTTGTTTTTATAAATTAGAACAGCTATTTTTTTTGACATTATTATTTTATTTTATTTTACATTTTCAGCCAAATATTGTTATCTGAACTGTAGCAAGCAACTTATTTTATCAATATTTAGCTTATTTTTTACATACCGGTAATAGATTTTTTTATGTAGTAGGCCTAAATAAAATTTATTTTTTTATTTTTACATAAATCGATTTCTTTAAAAAGATCTTTTATTTTCTAATCTATATAATACATTAATAAGAAAGCACTTTATTTTGAGCAAAGATCGTCTGGAAATATCCAGATGTTATATATCATAAGATATGCTTATATACAGTATTTGATTTGATCAAAATCAGTAACGATGTAATCTGTAAAAGTGTTTACAGAAGAAAAACAAGAAACGAATGTTTGGCTGATTTTTGCTATTTTTAAACTTCTATATAGTAATATAGTTTTTTATTAATTGAATTAAATGCTTCAAATTTTGCATTGTATATTTTATTGAAATAGTCATTTTAAATAAAATTTTCAAATAATAATATTCATTTACAAGCCACAGTTACAGCAAGTTGAATTTGGACTATAACAGGCAGTAGTGAAATATTGATTTCTTATTATAAAAATTATTACAATCCAAATTCAAATCGCTGCAAAAATCTGCATGTCATAATACTTATTTAATTAATTCCTAGTCTGCCTGTTGATAATAGTTTAAAATTTCTATTAAAATTGATTAATTGTAGATTGACTTTTGTAAATTTTCTGTAGGAAAATAGCTCCATTAAATTTTTAACGTTATCGTTGTAGATTGACTTTTGTAAATTTTCTGTAGGAAAATAGCTCCATTAAATTTTTAACGTTATTTTTAACGTACAAAACACGTAACAATTTTAAAAATTATTATTAAAAATTCTGACTTGAAAATATTTATTATAATTTTCATTAATAAGCAGTAAATATTTATACTTAAACAGTATTCAATTAAAAATTATAAAAAATAAACGTTTCTTCAGATGATTAAAATAAAACCATATTTTATTCAATATGAAGAAAACATTTATTTATTTTTTTTAATTTTAATTAAGAAAACATTTATTATTTTTTTTTAATTTTAATAAAAAGTATTAATATATTACTATCGTATCCTAATGTATAAAATGTTATATTTTTTTCTCATAACTATAGTATAAAAAATTAGAAAAAAATAAATATGATTCTTGCGTATAAAATTTACTTCAATGAAGAATATACAAAATGTCCTTGTAACATCCTCTCTGAACTATTATCTTTTCCACCTATTCTCTATATCAAGATTGTTTAATTTTTTACCTCACATGATCCTGATTATTGCTATGTCAAGGATCTCTATATCAAGATTGTTTAATTTTTTACCTCACATGATCCTGATTATTGCTATGTCAATATTGCCATGTTTAAAAATTAATATCAATTAAAGATTGCGCGTTTGTATGAATAAAATAAAACCAGTATTACAAATAAATACTATATAATGTATACTACTGTATACAGTACATTATATAGTAATGTCGATATTTCGTATTAAAACGTCGGCAGTCTACCCTTTAAAATTTTTACTTTTCGCCTAAATTTGGCAAATAAGCTCAATTTTGTAGCATTTTTTTAGATCAGAATTTATTTTTTAATAATTCTGTTTTATAAATTTACAGTATTTTTTCAGGAATAGAATTCACCTAAGTCCAACTAAAGCGTTTTATTTAATTGTGGATAATCGAAGTATGGTCAGCATGTCCAAAACAATAGGTGAAGTATATAGAGAACATAGAGATGAAGACGGATTCTTATACATTACTTATACATCTCAAGAAGTATTTGGTAAAAAAAAAAACATTTTATTTTATAGTTTATAGCTTTTAATGCTTTTTTTATTTATAAATTTAGTTTATATTTTAAAATAAACTATATGAAACAATACGAAAAGTAAATTTACTGTAAAAAGTACAATATCGGAAATAAATTTTATATTCTTATTATACATAAAATAAGAAAAGAAATATAGTATATTAACTTATAATCTAATTTTAAAAAAACAAATTTACTCGGAAATAAATTTTATATTCTTATTATACATAAAATAAGAAAAGAAATATAGTATATTATAATCTAATTTTAAAAACATTTTATAGTTTTTAAATAAACATTTGAATTCTTAAATAGTCTATTTGTTAAATAAATCAGTATTAATCTGTTGATAATTTTATAGCTGCATATCTTTGCTTTAAATGCCTAAGTATTTCCTTACAAGTACCGTAATAGTATCTGTTAAACCAGATATGATTAAAGATGTCGGTCAATGTCAAATTATTAGATGTCCTCTAATTCATTTACTTCTAAGAATTATATTAATTTATCTTTAATAATTTTTTACTAAACAAAAAAACCCAAAATAATTAAATTCTTATAAAAATATAGCGATTAATAAAATGATAAAAATCTCCCCTGCAAGAAACTTTAGTGATTTATTAAAAATTAATATTGAAATTTATTCGTATCTTTTAAATTGATTTATAAAATTGTAAATGATATATATTATTAAATCATTATAAAATTGTATTTTAGAATTTTTAGAATATAAAAAAAAATATTGTATCAGAGAAAAAGTAGCATTCAATTGATGATTTGCCAAAATTGGAGAAATAAGTATTGGCAATAATTTAATTTCTTTAACGTCAGCAAAAGATAAGTTTACACACATTTCATAATTTTTTCGATGACATAATGCTTGGGAAAAAATTGGTAATTTAAAGACGTATTTCAAAATATAAACTAAAGTAATAATATATTATTTAGTTCAAATCGCTTCAGGGAAGAGTATATAGAGGAAAATTCTCAATGTAAAATGCTAATACAGTCTTAAAATTTTTCTGTAACAAGAAACTATATAAAAAATTTTGTAATATTTTGTGATTTCAATCTTTCCTGTTTTAAACAGTTGAAAAATCAAATATGATTTTAATTAAATATATAATGCTATTAATTGAAACCTTTTAAAATTGTGGCAATAAATTAAACTATACAGCACATATCTTTAAAAATATAATAAAAAATATATTCAGTGATTTTTTTCATTCACAGATAATTTTCGTCATCAATTAATTGATGAAATAATTGATTTCTATGTTACGTATTGTATTTATTTATTCTCTCCTTCCATATTGTTATTTATAAGTGTCCAATTTGTGACACTTCAAAAAACCGATAGCTTTAATTACAATATTGAGATTTTCAATTCTAATTTATGCTTTTACCGCCACATGAAAATATACATGCATAACAATCATTATGATATTTGAATTAATAATTTATAAGAATTTATCATCAGAATAGTTATAACAATTTTAATCGTCAGTATAGTTTATCGATAAATCTTTCTATCAAAAATGGTGGATTTAAATAAAAATACACTACTTATTTATTATTGAAAGTGATATTTTGTTCTGTAAGTTGAAAATGTTTTTGAACGTTCAGTATTCAGATTCATATGAACGTCGCCATCTCTTGAGAAAATGTGCTACTACAGCAGTAATAGCTGCTGTAGTAGCACATCTGAAGAGATGCTATTGTGTATATATATTTTTTAATGTTTATTTGAAGTTTAAAATTGTATATAAACGATCATTATCAGTTTAATTAATTAAGAGCTACCCATTCAAATTATAATATTGATATTTAGATCTGATCAAAAAAATTAGGTAAAAAAATTAAAGTAGAGAAATTTTGATCTTTTTATTAAGATGTATAAATTTAAAAAATTAGTTGCTTTAATGTAAAATTCTAATTTATATTTATATAATTTTTAGATATTAATTTCTATTTATATAAAATTAATATCTAAAAAATTTTAACATATAGTTAATTTTAAATACAGTAAACTCTCAATTAACTGAGGAGATCAGGAAATTACTTTTCTCAGATAAGTGATTTCCTGGATAATCTGCAAAATAAGCAGAAATTTAAATTATTGACAATATACTTTTCATAAAAATAAAACAAATTACATATATTCATATATTGTATTATTAATTAAAAAAGAAAAATAATTTGTCTATTTTCAGCATTGACCTTTTCACAGAATGATGAATATAAATAATCTTACAGATTGAAATCATCATCATCTTATACTGTATATTTATAAAAATATTAAATTAGTTTGAATATAAGAAAAATAATCAATAATAAATTGTTGTTGTTATCATACAATTTTCAAATTTCAAAAGTATAAATTATTATTTTGATCTTATTTTTGAGATATCAAAAATATGAAAATGGGGATAATTTATGTGAGTAAATAAATCATATAACAACTTTAATATAAATACAAACCATGCAGAGTTTCTGATGTTTTAAATTGTTTTCTTTTTCAAGTAAACGATTTTCCCATTCTTCTAACTGTTTCTGCTTTTGGTTAAGATCTCTTTCTGCTTTTTTCATAAGTTCAAGAGTAAATTCAATTTCTTTTCTATAGAAATATATTTTAATTTCAACCTAAGTTAAAGTAATCTATTAAGTAAAGTTAAATTTGAATAATTTTATTTTTTATATTTTACCTCCAAACACTTTTCTGAGTGAGGTAGATAGATGCTTCATCATATAAAGAATCTAAATATTAAAATTTATAATAAATTTACTTAAAAGCTTATATCAAATAATAAATAAAAATATTTATTTAAGCAGAGTAAAATCTAGATGTTTGAAACATTTTGCATTATAGCTTTTTGATTTCATTGTATGCTTTAATCGCATTTACAATATACAATTTTTATAATATAGGAATTGGTATTATAAATCAGTGCCTTGGTAGCTATTGGCTAAGTTTTGGAATATAGTAAGAATAATTGTAATAACTGAATTATATAATTCATGCTTGCACAGATTCAATATAATAACCACATTGTATGCAAATGTGAGTCAAGTGTTCATGTTTTCAGTTATGCTTGAA
Organism: Olivierus martensii; assembly: GCA_000484575.1. NCBI lineage: Eukaryota > Metazoa > Arthropoda > Arachnida > Scorpiones > Buthidae > Olivierus > Olivierus martensii. The sequence goes on along the minus strand of AYEL01028047.1, from coordinate 10,736 downwards.
GATAGTTTTAGCTTTACTTTTGTGACAATTTGAGAAAAAAAAAGAAGAATCGTAAAAAGAACTTTACCTTGTGAACCCGGGAGGCCGCCATGTTGGAGAAGTGGACTACTGCAGACATTTGGTTAAACATGGAATGTTTTATTATACTGATGGTATTAGTTTGGATTAAGTTAATTAATGTTTAATGTGGTTAAATTAGTTTTAAAGAATTGTAATTTTGTTTAATAGTAGAGTATTATGAAAAAGTAATAATTTATGTAAATTATTTTGATATAAATTGTTATGTTAAATGACCAGAGAGGTCCTTCCGGTAATCCTGATAGATGTTGTTCGTGCTGGTGGTCATCCTTAAATGTTGTATTTTGTCATACTATGTGTATTTCATAAGATTTTTTATTTAAGTTTGGAAGGTACTGTTTGTTTTGTTGCTAAGTTGTACTCAAGTGGAAGTTACAAAATAAAAAGGTTTAAAATAAAAATGGATTTGTTTCAACGACTAACTTCTTGGGCGAAAGCACATGAAGTAAAGATAGACGTTTCGGCTAGATGTGCACAAGGAGACCTAGGGGAAGGTAGCGAACTTGATAATGAGTCAGAAGACACGATTCATTACACTTTCAATTATTATATTGGGGCATGATATAAAAATCAGTGTGCAGTGGAAGAAATAATTGAATGAATGAATTATAAAAAACAAAATTATAAAAAATTATTTACATCTTATATACACAGTGTTTTTATAGAGCTGGAACTTGAAACAAAACCAATAAGTTAATTTTAGTTTTTCAAGTAACTATGATAAAAAGAAAAACCTTGTATTTTATGCCACACACTACAGAAGTGAAACTTACTTCACTTTTTTACTTTACTGTTCATTTTAAAACAATTAGAACATTATTTTGTTCAATTTCCCTTAAGAGCTAGTTTTCAGTACATAAACTTTGAATTCCTGAAATCTATATGGACACGAATTATGACCATAAACTTGTTTTTCAAAGATCATAGGAAAGGGAGTATTGTATGTCGATGGACTCAACCCATATTTCAAGAAATATTTCTGGATCATTTTGTGACCCCTGTCTGTATCAAAAAGTACTGAAATACTGAAGAGAACTCGAAAGAGGTAGTTTTCATTTCAAGCTATTTGCTGTTAATTTTATTAATATACAAGTAACCAACTTCATTATTGCTATTTTATTTTCTTACATATTTTTGTAAAAAATATAGATATTGGTTTCTTGGGGTATTAACCTTTACTGCTCCTTTAAAAAAAAAAAAACATTCTTTTACGCTCCAAGAAATATGAAATATTATATTTAATATTAGATATTTTGCCATAACCTTTTTGCATTTGAATTTTTTGGCATAACTGTAATTTCTTGTTCTTTTTAATACTGTTAGAGCTGATGATGGCATTAATTTGCTGAAAACGTTTCTCTTAAATAAAATGTTTTGTAGTTTAAGGACTGCTTAAATAGTGCTGTATTGTCTTTGCTAATAATTAGCATATGTAAGCAATATATAATTTTTCAAATTATTCATGATTTCGGCATTAAATAAAAAAAATTTTTATATATTTACATTCTTGATGATATTCCGCATCTAATAATACCAAATACTTCATAATTCTAAAAAAACTTTTCCAACTAACAAAAACAATTTATACTGTGATTTGATACCACTGAGCGTAATCCAATACCTTGTGTAAAAAGCAATTGTATTATCCCTCTCGCAGATGAAATACGGTATTCTATTACACTAATGTTTAAAATAATTGTTTATTAGCCATTTTTCTTCCTATTTTCTTAAAATAATGTGTGATAAATACTTTTTATTTTATAAGAAGTATTAGTACATATGAGAATGTCGACTTTGTTGAAAATTTATTTATTTTAATAAATATTGTCATAATTTGTATATGTAGCTACCATCCTGCCATCTATATGCCAGATTTAGCATTAATTTTTGATAAATTATCGTTCTTATACGTTTTTTACTCAAGATTAGTCCTTTGATAAATTATCGCTTTTTATACGTTTTTTACTCAAGATTTGTCTCTGTGATAAATTATCGTTTTTATACGTTTTTTACTCAAGTTAGTTTCAGAGCCATTATCGTTTTTTATAGTTTTTTACTCAAGATTAGTCCTGATTTTTGATAAATTATCGTTTTTATACGTTTTTTACTCAAGATTAATTTTTGATAAATTATCGTTCTTATACGTTTTTTACTCAAGATTAGTCCGAGCCTTTTAAAAATGGCGGATGGTGGATTTAGCACTGATTTTTGATAAATTATCGCTTTTTACAGGTTTTTTTACTTAAATTTATCTCAGTGCCTTTTAAAAATGGCGGATGGTGAATTATTTCTCCATATTTAGTCATTCTAAGTCATAAATTTTTCAAAAAATAGTTAAAAAAAAAAAATAATAGCATTTTCAAACAAAGGGGACAGGTTGTCACGGCTCCCCTTATCAATATAATGTAACTAGCCCATAGACTAAGGTCAAGGAATTGACCTTGGATGGACGCTGTTCAACAATAATTATGCACCCGTGGTCTGTCAGTTAGTTGTTTCAACTGCAGATAACACAAATATTACTTTACTGTTTAAATTTTTGTGTTATATTTAAAATATAACTAATATAAACACACAATCAGCTGATTTCAAAAACCGTTAGATAAATCCTGCCACAATCTAGGAAGCTGACTTCCGCGTCAATCATCAAATGTGGTTATTTCTCTGATAAGTTAAAATTTATAAATTTTTAAATAAAACTAATTTATGGAATTTTGTGTGTGGAAAAACAGCAAAATTATATTATCTGGACAACTATCAAATTTTGTGTGTGAAAAAGTGCTAAAATCATATTATTTACAAGGGGTCAAACTTTCCCAAATTATAATTTATTGGATCCAAGATATCTGTAAAAAAGAAGTAAGGATAAAATCTGAAAGAAATGTGGAACATGATTATTTACAGTTTGTTGTGGAACATGATTGAGCAAGTCGGATAAATTTGGACATACTGTTCTTCAATTTTGGGGATCCAAAGATCACAAATGTATTAATTGATTTGGATTAAATTGGAATTAAAGGGTTAATTAAAAATTTATTAAAATATCAACGTAAAATCAAATTTTTGAGTAATATGACAGAAATATGAAGAATATGATCGAATTTGAGATTTTAACCATTTTTTTCTCAATTTAATCAAAAATAACGAAATTATTGGGCTTTAAATTTTGTCTAGGCTGCCCAGTTATAGGAGTGCAAGATGGAGCAAACATGTCTAAGGAGCAGAGTTGGTGAAGTGGAAAAGGTTAAGTCAATATTATAATCAACTTGTTAAATAATGATATCATTTAAAAATTTTGTTAATTTTTCCTTAAATCAAAATTTCCAATATTGGGAAATTAATTAATTTATATATAAGGTAATGAATTATATAATTCTTATTTTTCATTTCAAGATTTTTTCAAAATAATAGTATTTTTCACGATTTGAAAAATAATATAAATTTGTAATTAAGGTGTAATTATACTAAATATATTCCTCAGCAACGTTACTAATGTAGAAAAAGGTTGCAGAGAAATATATGCTATATAATATGGTATTTTCATAATAATGCTGCTTTTTTAATTATCATCATAACAAAACAAAATTATCTTAAAATATCCACAATAAACAGTGACATCACTATAGTTAGTATCTAAAAACCAGCAAAGAACAGCTAACCTTTGTTGTACAGAAGTGCTCAGAAATAATTATAGCACAATCAGAATTTCCCTTTTAAACAAAGAATGATTTCCCAGTTTTATTTCTCTTGTAAATTAAGAAAAATAAAATGAAATATAACAGTCAATAATATACTTATTTGAAATATACAATTCAAAATATAACAACAGAAAGTGTGCTTGCTAGTATTTTCAGTTGTGTTTAATAAAAAATTATTAAAAATAATAATTTGTATTAAAAATACAATTAGTCTAGATATTAATTATAAACTCACCATCTTCTTTTAAAATATATAGTTGTTTTAATATTAAAGAAAAGATTGGTCTCTCCTGAAATAAATATTAAAAAAATAATTTAAATATTTTAATCAATCAAGAAAAAAAAATTCTAATAAATAAATTACCTTTGGATCTGTTTTCCAACACCATCTCATAAGATCAGCAAATTTTGGAGGACAAGATTTTGGAATAGGTAACCGCTAGAAAAAATTCTTCATTTAAACAAGAAAAGTTTCTTGATTGTTATATCTTTAAACTTTTTGATAACTACCTCTTCTTTTTCTACAACAGCCCAAGCTACTTGAAAGCCTTCTATACCTTTAAATGGCACTTCATGAGTGAAAAGCTCCCACAGTACAACACCATAAGACCATATATCACATGCTTCTGATACTGGTAAGCACTGTATAACCTAGATTTAAAAAAAAAAAAAAATTAGTTATATCTTACATTATATAAATTTAAAAATATTTATATTTAATAAATTTATTACTTCAGGTGCCATCCAAGGCAATGTCCCTGCCACAGACATTTTTGTGGTACCCCCTATGAATCGAGATGCTCCAAAATCACAAATCTATAATATGAATTAACTTACATTTTATCCAATAAACAAATTTTTAAAATATTATTATTAAAGAAAACTAATTACATACCTTGCAAACAAAATCAGAACTAATAACAACTGAAAAAATAAAATATATTATTAAAGTTTACATTGTGAATTTCAAATCATCTTGTGCACTATGAATATTTTTAGATTTTTTATATCAAATTTTTACAAAATGGTTCAAAAAATTAAAAATTATTTTTCAAATGATATAAAATGATTTTGATAGATGGTGAAGAAAATATATTGATTGAAATTTGTTAAATAGATATTAAGATAATTCAATCTAATTGACACTAACTAGGAGAATTAACATTAAATCAAATATTTCCAGTCAAATTAACGTGTAGTGTAATAATTCCAAATTAAACTGTAATTTTTAATGATTAATTTTCAAATCAAGGCTATGGTGCTACCATCTGTTGAGTTATTAATTTTTAAATTTGAATTAAAGTGACCATCTAATAATTAATAATTAGACTATAACTTTTAAATTAATTTTCCCAAAATAAAATTTTGCACCACATTAATTACTATTGTAGGATATAAAAACAAATCAATACAGAATTCATAATATTTTAGTAGAAATCATTTATCATCAACAATGTGTCAACTACCATTCTTACAAAAGAGATTGTTTTTGATCAACCAAAAAAATTTTCAAAAAATAGATCAAAATTATTTTCAATGCATAACCTGAATGTGGAATGTGATAAAAGTCTATATGAAATATTTCAATAAAACCTTAGAAAACTGAACATTCATCATTTTAAAATTGATAAATTGTCAAAGTTAATTAAATTTATATTTAGCTTGGCATTAATATTCTGACTATCCTGGTAAATTTTATAAATTACTAAAAACAAATTAAAAATTATCAGTGGAAATCTTTAAAGTTTAAAAATAGCATATGTGAATTTTAGCTTGGCATTAATATTCTGACTATCCTGGTAAATTTTATAAATTACTAAAAACAATTTAAAAATTATCAGTGGAAATCTTTAAAGTTTAAAAATAGTATATGTGAGCATCTATTATTTTTAAATTTTGTGAAATCTTTATATGATCAAACTATTTGTCAACATAAATTGTTCATTTATTTGGAACTGCTGTTTTCTTAAATTAATTGAAGTTTCTGCTATCAAACTGCTATTTTGCAGTTTTGACACATTGTTATTCTTTTTCAAATAGAAGTTCCTTTGATCCTAATCAAGAATGAAAGTTTCATTAATCTAGATTAATAAAAAGTATTTATGTTTGATATTTGGTTGTTAATCATCAGTTTATTTGGCTCATGATGGACCTTATCTGATATTTTGGGAAAATGAGAATGTCTGGCAATGTGGAATTTAAAATAGGAAGGCCAACAAGAAAAATGAGAATTGCATATGAATATTTACTATGAGTGCAGGATCTCATAACATGATTACTGTAATTATCAGCTTAAAAGATGCATTTCCCCCCTTAAATATACCTTTAAAAATCATCCTGCATCTGATAAGTTGAAAGTGTTAATACAGTACATGCAAAAACCAAGAAGCCATCAAAAACATACAGTTAACAGATAATTTTCATCATTAAAAGATATAACAACATAGAGTCAATGTAACTAACAGATAGTTTACATCATTAAATAAAATAACATATAGTCAATAAACTTTTTAGTAATTACAAGATTATTGTTGAAGTAAAAAGCTAATTCCAATTATACATTTAAGTCATGATAATTATGATCATGCCACTAATGAATTTGAAATTAAATAATACTAAAATAATAAGTAATAATCCTAAAGCTTTTCTTACTGGATTCAGATTTTGTTTTTACTGAATTTTTAAACTTCCATTATATTAACAATTTTTAAAAAATTTTTCTTAAATTTATCATTCCAAAATTGGGATGATTCTTCTGCACTGCAGTGTCTTATAAGCCAACAAGCAATGATAAGTAGCTAAGAATATTCATTAAAAATTAACTACAAATACATTCCTGATACAATTCTAGGGAACAATTCACACAAACTATATTAATAAGAACAAATCTCATAGATAAAACAACTTATTATAACAGGCCAGACATCAGATTAATTGATAAAGACTCATTTCATAAATACTGCAATCTCTAATACAAATAGCTTATACTCAATAAATATGGCAAATTTATTAAATACATAGACTAATGCATATAATTAAAAGATCAGTATTTATTGGGTATAAGGGAAAGTTCTGTTGTTTTTGATCATATTCATTTCTATGCATTGTTGGTCCTTAGTAAGAATTCTGATTGGACTAAAACTGGTTTGAGCAGATAATTTGCATATGATAGATGATTTATGGACATTTTTTCAAATATTATTCAGTTTTCTTAAACTTTTAGAACCGTTAACATGAGTGAAGAAAAAGTCCACTTAAGACATTGTATACTGTATGAGTTCCAAAAAGGAAATAATACAGTGGAGGCAGCAAAAAACTTGTGTGAAGTGTTTGGAGAGGCCACAGTAACAGCTCGGACATGCCAAAGATGGTTTACAAAATTTCATTCAGGTGACTTTTCTTTGAAAGATGAATTCAGATCAGGAAGGCAATCAAATGTCAATGACGAAGTGCTCTGCAGTATGAGCAAGACAAATCCCACATTAACTTTCATAGATGTAGCCTTCAAGTTTGGAATTCATCAGACGTTTTTGGATTACATTAAAAGGATTGGTTTTGTATCAAAACTCTCTGTCTGGGTGCCGCACGAATTAAGCATGAAAAATTTAATGGATGGAATTTCCATATGTTCTTTGATTCTTGCTCATTACAAAAGGGAGCCGTTTCTGGTCTGCTTGGTGACTGGAAATGAAAAGTGGATAGTTTACAAAAACGTGATAAGAAAAAGATCCTATGTTTACAGTGGGGAAACTCTGCCATCTACATCAAAAGCAGGTGTGCATCAGAAAAAGGTTATGCTGTGTTAAGCATCAGATAAAGATTATGCTGTGTAAAAAGGTTATTGGTGGGAACTGCAAGGGTGTAGTATACTATGAGTTGCTAAAAGAAAATGAAATGGTTAATGCTGATCATTATTGCATGCAACTTGATGTTTTGAAGAGAGAAATTCAACATAAATGTCCATCTTTGGCCAACAGAAAGGGTATAATGTTTCATCATGACAACGCTAGATTACATGTGGTAAGGAAAACCGCACAAAAACTTGCAGAGTTTGGTTGGGAAATTTTACTGCATTCCCATATTCTCCTGATATTGTACCATCGGACTACCACCCTATTCAGATCACTGCAAAACTTTCTTAATGGAAATGAGTATACAAATTTTGAGGATGTCCAAATGGCAGTTGAGGACTATTTCGCCTCCAAAAGCGAGGACTTCTCCTCCAGAGGATAAGCTTTCAGTACGCTGGCAAACAGTTTTAACTAAGGAAGGAAATTATATTTTGGATTAAATATTAAATAAAAAGTGAAAAAGTAATCTTGTTTTTGTAAAAAAACGATAGAATTTTCTGTTACACCCAATAGATAAAACAATCAAAGTGTCAATTGTCAACTCTGCTATTATCTTAAGAATACAATGCCAAAGTCTAGAAATGTTAGATTTAGATGAGAAAATTTACAAAGTGCTACAGAGAAAAACAATATAGTTAGAAAATTTCTCAATACAGACATCATACAGTCAATACTTCTTATAATTACACAATAATTTTCTTTCTCTGTTTAAATTAAATCATATTTGGCTTAAGTCCATATAATAATCTTGTGTAGGAAATTTTTCTAAATCAAATAATAATAATAATAATAATAATAATAATAATAATTTATTATGTAATTTCCATTTAAGATGATAGCATTTTAATGTATAATATAATTATTTTTGAATAAATGAATATAGAAATGAAGATGCTATTCAAGTGCATGATTAATATATAAAATACAAAAATATACTTTAAAATGCAATATAAAATAACATGAAATTACCATTCTTGGATTTTAAATCTCGATGAATTACTTTCACAGGAGCTTCATAATGCAGATAATTCATACCTAAAATAATTTTTTGTAATTTTACAAGAAAATAATTGATAAATTCAATAAAATTGTTGCTAATCAGATATTTTTTTAATGCAGGTACAGACTTAGATTCAACGATTTATAGGATTAATGCAGGTACTTCTCTAGTTATGAATATTCATACTTATGAACAGGAAATTTCATTAAATAATAGACTTACACAAACACTTTTTAGCCTTGTGCTTGTGTAAGTCTATTATTTAAGGAAATTTCATTTTCAAATTTTATAAAATCTCAAACTCTTCAATAATTTAAAAAAAATATGATAGCAGAATGCTCTAGCAACCACTATAATGTAAAATTAAATTATTTAACATATTACAGCAGTTTTTAAGATGGTAGTGATTACCCCAAAAACTCTCACTTTATATTTAGACCTTTTTATTCAAATCTGTAAATAAGAAACTTTTAATTGGTGAACTGTGAAATATATTACAAAATAAAGTATATAAAGTTATTTCAGTATTTTTGGAACAAAAATAACAGCAGTATCTGAGTTACAACCTGATTTATGAATAAAAGTTATGTTTGAATTATGTTCATAACTAGAAAAGCATTTACACTTCACAATATAATTTTTTCCAATAACTATCCTATAAAAATTTTAATTTTTTTGCTTAATAGAATTTACAATATTTGAACATTTTTACACAGAATTTAAAAATTTTAGTTCTTAATATAATAATTTTAGTGATAGGATTTAAAAATGACTATGCAGTAAGCTTATTTTATGTTTACTTTTATATAAATTATATTATTAGAATTTATTTAAATAATTTATTTTAGTTCAAAATATCTTAATAACACAGTTTGAAATAATACTAAACATTACAACAATAGAAATCAGGTTTTATAAATGGAATTTGATTCAACCATTTATATCACTGAATATTCCTGATAAAGTGAACTTTACAAAATTTCAAGATTTTTGCCAATATAAATTGGGAGTGGCCTATATAATATCTAAAATATAATGATTCATAATTATATTTTAACTTATACTCTAGCTACTGATAATTAACAATAGTAATCAACAAATAGATTACTGATAATTAGTTATAATTATAGTATAAGTTACTTAAATGAACCAAGATAACTTATTATTAATAGTAATATTAATTTTTACTTACCTGCAGCAATTTCAATGCTCCAACGTAGAATTTGTTCAAAGCTTAACATAGAATTATGCTCTTGTTGAGCAAGGAATGCATAAAGGGAACCATTCTCTGCATATTCTAATAAATAGAACAATATTTTAATTTCTAAAATTGCATTATTGTATGCCAGAACTCAAATCTAGTACAAGTTGTGATCAAATTATAAATTTAAAAACAATATTTAAAATAAACTATCCAGTAATCCTTGCCATCTATGACCTGGAACATCCTCTAATCCAGTTCCACAGATGCCAAATTAAGAAATCTGACTTGTAATTTGAATGTGTAATCTGTGTAAATTAACAAATTTAAAAATTGTTTTCAATGAAATAATATTTGAAAATAATCTGCAACAACTCTATTTCATATTATAAAAATTACATCATATTTAAATGCAAATCAGAACATGCACATTTAAGAATAAATCTGAAATGAAATAAATTTATAACTAATAATTATGTTATCACCATATATTATTTAATAAATGAATTTTAAATTGCTTTTTTTGATTAACAAATTCATTTTGATGGAGATTTTTGAAATAATGCCCCATAGTCATATTAAATCACTGAGCAATATTGATGAGTTATTTCTTCAAAAACAATAATAAACTAATTATTTGATCAAATAAACGATGTTACTAATTAGTCAATAAATTTTTTTTATAGAAAAAATAAATTATTAAATATTTGTGGTCTAATTAGTATGATGATAATGCATTATACTAATGGTTCCTGCTTAAAATGAAACTTGTTTTTCAAAAAGAAATTAAAATTAATTTAATTTAAAGTTAACAAAGATTAAATTACATCATATTTAAATGCAAATCAGAACATGCACATTTAAGAATAAATCTGAAATAACATAATTATTAGTTATAAATTTATTTC
>AYEL01028046.1:0-167471 GCA_000484575.1 Olivierus martensii | reverse complement strand
AAAAAATATAAATAAATAGTATTATAAAATTTAAAATAAAGCAGTTTTTTTATTTTTATTAGGTGTTTTTATTTATCATCAATAATAGTCAATTTTTCTATTTATTATCATTTAAAATTGTGTTAAATGGTGCTCATTTCACAAATATTATTTAAATATTCAATACTGTATAAGATTATTTATTTTTATCATTATTTTAAAATCTCTAGATTGCATTATTTAAATTAAATTAAAATGTCTAAAAATAGCCATAAATTCCTTTTATTATAATTCTTCTATTTTCATTTACAAGATTATTTTATTCAATTTTTTCTTGTTTTTGTTTATTTACAATAGTTATACTATTAAATATTTACATTAGCTTTAAATAAAATCCTGAGATATTTAAGTTATCCTGATGCGCCCCTCAAACGATAATATAAAAACGAGACAAGTAAGAATAAATTAATTCGTTATTATTTTAATTTTTTCTATTCCTTAACTCTATCTTATTATATATATATATTTTTAGTTACTTTCTTCAGGCTCAAATCAGTATAATGAAGACAGTAATTACTTAGAAGCATTAAAATTTATTATTCTAATTTAGAATAACAAATTTTCCTTAAGAATCTTTAAATACATAAGAAGATTAATTCATCTTAATCTTCTCATGGATTTAAAGATAGTTTATTGCATTCTCTATGGTATTCATTCAATGATGAAAATTAGATTGAAATAACGAGACAATAACGACTTGATATGAATAGAGAATTTCTTGACTTGCTTGAAATCAAGTATTTTAACAATAAGTACCTTTCAAGATGCTTTTATTAATTTTTTATTTGTGAATTTATGGCCAATGTTTTATTCGTGAATTTTTAAAAAGTGTCAGTATTAGTATTTTTAACATATTTCTGAAATCATTCTATCTTAAAGAACTTATTAGATGTTGTTATTGACTATCATTTATTTTACTAAATAAAAGTCATTTTTCTGAGCAAGACAATAATGACAATATGTTAACGCATTATTAAATCCGTTCTTTTTTCTTAATCCAATTAATCAAACATTTTAGAGAATATTAAATAATGTATGAAAAATTTATATACAAAATTTATACGAAATCAACTGAAAGGTGAGGCCTGCAGGATGAAAGAACTTCCTATTTCCTTTATTTTGGCACTATTCAGCTGAAATTTTTCAAGGATTTCAAATAACTTAATAAATATTTACAGATGACGAATATGATGATATTTTTATCAAATTCGAAATGGTGGATCCAATATAGCTGCCCGATTTTGCTGTGTTATATCCGGATTGACCATTTGGAAACGCTATGGCTTTCTACCTAGAGGATCTGGGATCAAATCTGGCCCATCTCTTGGAAAATATAATCGATGGCCGGAATCAACAGTCTCCCTCTACTGATATGAGCGGCCTATTGCAGGGCCTCAATTCTCTCACTTAATAATCAACAGATTGAATGGTAGCATCATTTGTTGAAAAAAAAGAAACAATGATGCCATAAATACTTGCATAGTTTGAAGAGATATGATTCACCTCTGCCTGTCGTACACAGCTTATGTACGACAGGCATCAATAATTGCCTGTAATAATTATCAATAATTGATTGCAATATGCGCTCTAATATTCTGCTTTGAAATTTATATCAATTCGTCTCGGATATTTTTCTTTTTCGAACATTATACAAATTATCAATTAGAAAAAATATGTTTAAGAGTTTTTAACATTTATCATTTATCCTATAATAAAATCAAAGTTTTCCAAATATTTTTCATGTTTCTGTATTAATATTGATTGAAAAACTACTGTAGAATGGAAAAGAAAAACACATTAATGGAAAATATTGAATATTAAATATCATTGAATTAAAAGTTTAAAGTTTAAAATCGAAAAAGAATGTATTGTAAGACACCGATTTATCAAATCAAATTTAAAATGGACTTTGCAAAGAAAATTTTCCTGTACTATAAGAATAAATTTGATAATTCTGTAGATATGGGAGATGGAAAGTTAATTCTTTAGTGCCTAAAGGAATCTAATTATTATAGATTTTTTTCAGAAAAATATTGCATTCTGAAAGAACTTTTGTAGAATGTTTTCAGAACAGTATAAGAATTATATAAAAATTCGTTCAAGAAAACTGCATAAAAAATATAATAGTTACTCTAAAATTTATTTAAAATTTGAATAACTTAGAGTTTTTATATTTAGTAGGTACTTTATCTTTTAATTTAATTTTATCATTCATTTCTTGGACTATTCCTGAATAATTCTATTTATAATATTTGCAATTTAATTTTTAAATAGTATTTCTATAATTTCTTTTTAGTTTGAAATTTTATCATAAATATAAGAATAAAAAATTGATAATATGCATAATGTAAGCTTAGCAATGTAGCATAACATTGAAAAAATGTTTAATTTATGATGTTTCGAGCTATTTAATTAATATTTTTCTCAATTAAAATCTTTTCTAAAATTGATTTACTAACTATAATTATATAAAAATTAATAAAAATTTCGTTATCTCTTAAATAACTTTATTTTTTAGATATTTCTGACGGGAGAAGAACTACACAAACCACAGATGATATGGAAAAAAGAATGAAGACAAGCAATTCTTTTTCATCTTCCAGTTGTCTTAACGAATATGTTGACTTTTTATAATCTTACAATTCATATTTGGAAACTATACTAAAGTGAATCTACTGTTTTGGAATCCAATGATATATAATAATATCTTGTTCTCATTTTTTGTGTGTTGTGATAAAACAACAATTTAGCAATATGCGCCTTCCATTATTGAATAACTTATTCAGAAACTTTTTCAAGTGATAAATTAATGGTGCTTTCAATTCTTAATAAACAAATCTTTATGCTGATTTGGGCATAAATGAATATTTAAGCAATTTGAAGGTAAAAATTTTAATATTGTTCAAATATGATTCTTGTAATTCTCATGAACTTTTTGCGAAAGAATAATTAGCATCATTTGCAAAATCACTAAAATTACTAACAAATAAAGTTATTACATAAATTTGAATGAAATTATGGCATTTGAATATATTAAATCTAAGTTATCAAATTTTATCGAGCAGATAAATCCTCGATAAAGGTTTGGTAAACTGGAATTCTGTACTAATAACATATTTAAACTATTTAAACGTCAGAATTTGTTGTCTTTCTTATTTATATAATTATGATTTTATATTCAATTACTAAAATTGTTTCAGTAATTAGATTTGGATTCTTTTTTAAGTTACATTTTTGTTACTATACCTCATTCTAAAACTATAGAGGAAACAACCAATCTCTTCTATAAAGATGAGTAAATCTCTCATTCTAAAATTGGAATGAACTCATTTTTTCTTTTACATATCAGTTAATTTCTAACATTATGTTTCACTGATAAATATTAAATTTCTATATAATCCTAAATCCGTATTCGCAATTTTCTTATAACAAGGTGATCATTGGAATTTTTCTCCCTCTTATAAATATTTAAATGATGAAACACAATTCTCCATTAAAATACAGAATAATCATTCTATAATGATTAAGATCTCTGTAATCTGACAATTATCTGATGAATTAAACATGAGACATCTTGTTAAGTTTGATTAAGCAGTATTAATTACTTAGTAACTTGCATTTGAAGTTTGTTTGACATTAGATTTAATCTGCCACAAATATAGTGGAACTAAAGCTTTTAAGTTCATGGTATATTTCACTTAAATATTATATAGATCAATCAACATATTATTGAGTTTATTAATAATCTCGTATATCTTTTGTAAAATCTGAAGGACGGGTTTTAAAAATTTTGATAAATTTCTAAATATACCAGTCAATTTTTTAAGATATTTCTTAAATAATTGAAATGAATTTAACAATTTAATTTATGAAAATAACATATAAAATCATAATAATTATATTAATTATTTATGCACATAAAGAGAAGGATTAGTTTTATTTATGTTAATGAAACAAAATTTATCGATAAACTGGTCATTCATGAAATTAATTTTTAAGGAAGCTGAATCCTTTTTGTTATGTGAATAAGCTTTAAAAAATTTTCTTCTAAAGATGAATGCGTTGGTTAGCTGATTAAATAATATAGTAATCTTCAATATGAAAGATCCAAAAGAATTATAAACTACATCTCCTCCAGATTTTTCATTAAGGACCCATCCAATTCTCAAGATTGGTCCCATTCCTCACATATTCGTTATATCTATGATAGACATGGTGAGTTTGGCCGCTTAAGACGGTTTCAAAGGGAAATAAAGCAATAAAAATGCATCCAGTCGTATTTTAATTATTATTGATAATTTTTATTTTATTGATTATTAAAATGATTTATTATTTTAAATATTATAGTTAAATTTATCAAAAGATATTTGTAACCAAAATCTGAAATGGAACGATATTAATATTATCAATAAAAATTATTAACCAAAAGTCGATTCTTAAAGTAGAATGCGAGTAACATCCTTGGTTATATCACATGATCGTAATGGCGCAGATATGTTCGGCAGATATGAACTTTGAGATAGAATTTCTCTATGAAAAATGAGCTAAATTTAATTCTGTCACTGTTAATCTGTATAATTTTTAATAAAGATTCAAAATATGTATTTGTTCCGAACGCACTTTTAAATTTTTGTTCAGTGATATCGGTGTAATTATAAAAAGCTATAAAAATTTTTTCATAAAATTTATTTCATGATATCTCAAGCTCTACATATCATAGGGAATTGATTGTTAAACCGAAACTAGATAAGATTTTAGTGATACTCAAAAATACTAGAGTATATTTGAAATAAGTGAGAAAAATAAATACTTTATTTTTTAGAAACTTAGATGGATTCTCGATTCAATTAGATCCCATTGTTAGATAGGACAAATGATAAGCTTTAAAATAAAACTTCAATGAGTTTTTTTATTGAATAGAAGCTGAGATATTAAGAGTGGGCCGTTTATTCTAAGACATGCTTTATAAACATAAGAAATTCCAGACTAATCACTGTTTTCATCGACTTCTCCTGGTGTTTCGATTCCATTCAAATTTCTCTACAAAAACAAATAAAAACGTCACACTCATATTCTCTTGAGAAGGGTTGGTAGTGCTATCATTCATTAGTTTCGCACTTATTCACTGGAGTTTCAGTTAAAATTTGCCGGGTTCGCCGAACTGCTTCTTGTGGCGACAGAAAACGAAAAATCGCAATTAAATTCTTTTGAACTTGCTAAATCTTCTAGAGTGTAAGTGAAATCAAAACAATAATAAATATTATAGAGATCATTTGTGAGGCTGCGGCAAGGTGTCGCTGTCGTCGATATTCGAATCAAACGTCAGCGGTCAGTTCCTGACACCAGGGTAGAGTTTTAAGTGATCTCCAGCACTAAATTATTGCCGAATTTGTCAGAATGAACCGTTTATTAACGGCTGCGTTATTTTGATTATTTATTTACGTATTTAAATTAGTTTTCCGAGCGATCGTAGGCTTCGTGAGTAAGGACAGACGGGCTCCGGGTCGAAGGAATGACACAAACGAGGATATATTATAAAATAAAACAACAACGTTTATTAAGAACTAATATTAAACGAGAGATGATTATAATGTATATATATGAAGGAGTGAAAGAGAGGAAACGTTTTAATCTAACAACCTCCTAACCAATTTTGATATACGCGAGCGGCACAATATAACGAACGTAAATGTTAGTTATCGGCAGTCGGGTTGACTAAAATGTATATCGGAAATTGCTCCTTTAACATACCTTGATGATGGGAATCTTCTCAGAGAGGACTCTGTTATCTCTCTGGATGGCAATGTTGAGAGGACTTGTTATCTCTCTGGATGGCAATGTTGAATGGGTGAGGGATGAGAGGACTTGTTATCTCTCAGAGTGTCTTCTCTATAGGTGAGGAAGGACTTGGTTATCTTCCTCCCCTTGACGCCACAAGTAATAACTGATGAACCACACCCTTTTCTGACACTCCCCAAGTGACCGCTCTCTACATTGATGTTCTTTCGATGGCGCTCTCTTTGGGTCCGCTCTCAAGTGACGCGCACTTCTGGCCTTTTATGTGTTGGCCAGGGATGGCTTCTGAGTCAACTTTGACATCATTTTGATGTTGCAATTGGTACGCTGGTTCCTTGTTAATGATCTGCCATCTTTATTGTTTTGTTCCTTATCACGGCGTTTGTCAACCCGGCTGTTTATCTTACATGAGTCAAAAAGGAAGCTAAGTCAACATTTCCTCTTTCATCAGATAAGAATTGTGTGGAGTTACAAAATTTTATAAAATTAAATAATATAATATTCTTGACAAATAAATTGATTAACATATAAAACTTCACAATTAAAATAATAAATTGATTTATACAATTTTAAAGAATAAATTTGTAAAAAATATAACTATAAAATGGGAGGTCTCTGCGGCCTCACACATGAATGTTTCATTGAAAGTATGCGTAGCACTACTATTGTTGTGGATATTTATACACAAAAGAAAAATAGTCCCTATTAGTTAAATTTAGTATTAATGTTTTAAAATATAAAAATGATATATTATCATATAATTTACTGTTTTAGGAAATAAAATATCGAAATATTATTGAAATGATATAAAAATATACGTGTTTATAATCACTAGGTGAAATTTTTGTTTTTGTTTCTATTATAGTTATTTGAAATAATAGCTAAGTATCATCATCATACAGTATATATTAATAGTCAAACGTGGCCGGCTGGCTGGTTGGGTGCTGGCAGGATGTCTCTTTTTCAGTCGAACCACTATACCGATTTCTATAAATATGATATCATTAGAAAGGTCTAATTTTCGGACGTCTGTGACAGCCAAAATTATTTGTTGTTATTAATAATTTAAATTATTAATTTAAAAATTAAGAAATAAAAATTGTAGTTTATATTATTGCCAATAGATGGCGCTAAGTGTTATCAGCGTAGTGATATTATATTCTTAACACCATCGATATTTGTCACGATAACTATATGTCGCAGCGATGATGACGTCAAATAGTATTACACTAACATGACGTCACGATATATCAGTTTTGTCTTGCCATGATGGCGTCACATAGGGGACTGCTTGGAGGACTGTCATCACTGATGCGAAATACATTGGAATCTATTAATTTTGTGTCCAATTTTAACGTTAATTTAATCAGTATACATATCAGGATAACATAATCGCGAGTCAAATTTTATTTCAGCATCGTATGACAATAATCCTAAATTATATATCTCTGATACCATAAATACTAAATGTAATAAAATATAATGTAATAAGCAAGTTTTCAACGAAATGCCTCCGTTTTCTTTCAAATACGAAATCCGAAAAGCATGCTGGGTAATTTGCTCGTCTACCGGCAATTTATCAGGATTGATAAAAACAGTAAAAATGAAAAAAATCGCATAATTTCGTAAAGTAGATCATATGTCAACGGAAATGATTGCATTCGATTCGAAATGTAAAACCACATCTAAATTCATTAGAATTTCGAAATTATTTACTAAAATTACATGAAAAATTTGACTGATAGGTCGAAACTTTGAGCCCTTATCTCGATAACGGTGCCTCAGCGGTAAATAAAAATTACATTTTTGGATTCAGCACCTCCAAATTAGGGGGTGCACTCTAAAGGTGGCAAATTTTCGACTCCGGAAATATGATACCCGTACCCAGAATTCGCAGGTGGCGCTGTAACGTAATAATGGATGCCATTTTCGATTCCCTCTTGGATTTCCTACACGTGTATTATTATATGAGCGGGTAATTTCTAGTATATATTAATAGTCAAACGTGGCTGGCTGGCTGCTGGCTGGATGTCCTTTTTTCGGTTGAACTACTGTACTGATTTCTATAAGTAGGATATCTTTAGAAAGGTCTAACTTTTGGATGTCTGCGACAGCCAAAATTATTTGTTGTTATTAATAATTTAAAAATTAAAGAATAGAAATTGCATTGAAATTGTAATTCCTCTAAAAAGACAGAATTTACAGATGGCGCTGTAACATAATAATGAATGCCGTTTTACGGTTCCCTCATCGATGGATTCCCTACACGAATTCGGAGGTTTTTTTTGTCGTTATATGCATTATTATTAGATAACATGATTATATTTCCGCTTATTTATATGACCGGGTAATTTCCAGTTTAATAATATTTTTGAACTGTAGTTTTTGATATTAATTTATCTTTATTAATAAGCTATTTTCCACCATGTTTTCTATAATAAGTACGAATAAAATAAATAAGATTTATTTTTATTATTTACTAAAACTACTGTACTAAAAAAGTATTATAAAGAAAGCTAACTTCTCAAAATAAATTTAGGAAGGTCATCATAAATATTCCATATATCTGTAGCATGATAAACGATTCATTATTATGCCTCTCAAAACAACACTGGAGGTGTGTTTGTTTGTTACACATGCATTTATTTACAAATCGTGTATGAATATAAGGCTGTCTTTGGTGGTTTGGCTGTCAGCTTAACTTTTAATATTTTACAATCGAGTCGGAATATGAGTTTTTTAAATTTGTGAATAATCTTATCAAGTTAAAATAATTGAATATTTTGTATTCTTTTTTAATCATTATTTAAAATCAAAGACGAAAATATTTTTAATTACTTTGATTTCTTTTAAATTTGGAAATAACTTACAAAATCTGGTATTGCCGGTTATACTTTGATTTTTTTCAAGTACAGGTATATATTTTTTCATCTTGACCATGAGCTCGACTCCAACAAAGAACCTTGAAATTGTATGTAAATATCCAACTTAATTCCGAACTATAGTCTTGATTAAGTTTGCCGTAAATTTTAAAGAACAATACTATCAGTATTTTATTTTTTATAATGAAAAATATTTTAATGTTTGAATGAATTTAGCAATTATATTTTAATGGATCAAAAATAAATGATTGTTTTATCATTCGTTCGGAAAAAATCTTATGCATACATTTATAATATCATCTACTTTGAGGATTATCAAGATATTTAACTTTTAAGATACATTTTTTCGTTTTATGATGTCATTTTTTTTTTTGCTCTTTATTTAATATATTTTAAAATAAACATCAAAGAATTAAAAATTTTACCAAGAAATTGTTTTAGAAAAATTATTTCATTACCGAAATATAGTAGTGTACCAGATCTTCAATTTATTATAAAATAATTCGAGTGATTAATTTATAATTTTTTTTTTCAGTTTACGATTGGATGAAGCTGTAGAAAAGTATGAGTATTGAAAATTTGAAATTAAAAACTAAAATATTTTAAATTACTTTAAACTTGCTAAATAGAAACTGATCCTTTATTTTTCGAGAATAATGTTATTTATGCAAAATGTCAGTTTTGTAAACTGAAAGATGTATAACCGAATGATGTATAACTTTATATACTGTTTATAAAAGTGATATTCATTGTGAATATTTTAATTACTCTATTATTTTTAACATCTAACTGTACGGGATGCGACTAGGGACGGACGGCAAACGGGACTGTATCGAGCCTATATTAACCATTAAGGAGAAGCTGGCTCTCGGGAACAAACACCTGGCAATTCTATCGGGCGTATGTTAAATAAAGATTACTGTAATTATAGTACTGTGTATAGTACTATACACTTCATATACTGTAATTATTTGTAAGTAATGTAATACACATTAAATAAAGTGTCTTTAAACAGAAAAACACACATAAACCAGGGATGAAAATATTGGGAAGAAAGGTTCGCAGGAATCTAAGCTCTACATTTCCAATAGGCACAATGGTTCAGTATTTGCGAAGAATTTACAGAACGTAACTACCGCGAATAACGAGAATTGTAATTAATATCGAATAAATCAACGATTGTAATTAATATCGGATAAATCAGACACAGTAGTTTCCTTTTCGTCCAGAATAAAAAACATTCTCCAGTCATAAATTATAATTTCGAAGGTTTACCTCATATTTGATTTATAATAATCATATTTCTGTTAGAAGATCTTGTTTTATAAGTTATCAACATAATTGGCTTACTGTATTTATCCGAGAAATATTCTCACACTATTACACTATTTTCTCTTCGAAATTTAGAAAAGGAAATAAGTTAAAAGAAAAAAAAAATTGTGTAATTTTCTTGTCTATTTTTATATAAATATACAGAAGCTAGAAATATTAGATGAAACTCTGAAAGAAATATTAGAAGAAACTTTGATATTATTTTCAATCATCACTTAAAACAGAGTTTTCCAGACTATAGGATGCGAATCTATTGCAAGTAGAGCACGCAAGAATTAACGAAAACATCATTTTTGAAACAAACAAGCAAAAAGTAAATTCAAATTGTTGTCGAAAAAACAAAAGAATCAGCAAAAGGGTTATAAATACAGTACATATATTCATGTAATTAGAAACCTTCTGCTGTAGTTGTTTTCATATCAATCTGTCCTGAGTAACAAGCGCACCCAAGGCATTAAATGTTAAACATGTATTCTGTTTTTCGTTTTTTTTTTTTGTAAGATTTGTTTAACTGTATTAAAACTTATTATGCCAAAATATATATATATATTTTTATGTATAAGCACTTTATTTATATAAAATATGGTATATAGTTTTATAGTATTAAATTATAAGTAGAAGACATTTATAAAATTAGTCTGTTATGAAAATGAAAAGCGTATCAATTTTTTATGAAAAAAAGGGAGGGAGCACAGACACAGAAAGTTTGGTAATCACTGACTTAAAGCATTATTCAAAGAACAAATTAGAAGATAGGAAAATAAAATCAAAACTAAAACGTACATAGAAAGTTTCGCTTTAACAGATGGAATGAAAATGAAGCCAGTTAACCGATCACCTTAAATGCAGATCCGACTCAGCGATTCGTTAATACTATATAAAGAATTGTAATTTTTGAAGATAATGCTATCTATAGCAAAAATCGACCAAAAAAATGACATTACCCATTATAAAAATAATAGAAATGTTATTGCTGTTATGTAAACTGCGTAATATAAATGTGTCCAGGCTAATGCATTAATTTTCTTACTTTTAATTTATTTAAAATAGAAATAAACGAATTTATAACTACCAATCTTAGTTTAAAATTGCCTTTTATAATACTGTATATAGGAAACAGTAAAAAATTCATTATAAATACAGACAACGTTTAAAACGGGTAAGAGCCATAACATGATGGCGAACTTCCGGTAATGAAATCGAACTTCCGACTCGTGTAAATTAATTTTTATTTTTGAAATCAAATACCGAGTAAGGTGACTTCTATTTTTATTATTATTGCTTTTTCTTATACTGTATTTATAAAAATATTTCATTAAAATTTCTCATAATTTTCTCTTTTCGTATTGCAGAGTTTCAATAATAGAAAAAAAACGAGTAATTAAGTGAAGTATAATATAATACACCTAAAAAAGATATTTGCAAAATAATTCATAAACATGTCGACCTTTTTCTCGGATACAGTAAGACCCCGCTTAATGCTGCTCTGTTTAAAACTGTTTTTTCGAATTATATATATTTTATTGATTCATTTTGGCGTGGTTTTTCAAACCGTTATTCTTACATAAATCCGAAATCGCAGGAATTTGTTACATTGATACTCCTATGCTGTCTCAGAGTGCGTTTGATATCAGTGCAGTGCAGTACATACGAAAGTCTGCTGGGATCAGAGTTCGTATTTATGATCTGTAATCAATGTTATTTTATGGGATAAAAATAACAATTATCCCTTTTTAGTTTTAACCTGAATGCTGCCACTTTAAATTATAGTTCCTTGAAATTAAAAGGTTATTCTTTCATCTAATATTTTTGAGTTGTTTATAGTTTACTGCAATCTGATTACTGCTTTTCGTTCTTAAAACTTTTTTCATTGTTTATAGCTTACTGCAATCTGATTACTGCTTTTTGTTCTTAAGGCTTTTTTTATAGTTTACTAATCTGATTACTGCTTTTTGTTCTTAAAACTTTTTATTTTCTAATTTTAAGTTAAAACGTTTTTTCTTTTATCAATATTTATTTTTTCGTTGTCTATAGTTTACTGCAGTCCGCGGGCCGGAGGTTGCCCACCCCTAGTTTATAGTTTACTGCAATCTATCTGCTTTTTGTTTTTAAAAAACTTTTTTATTTTCTAATTTTAAGGTATTTTCATGAATGATCTTTCATCAATACTTTTCGTTGTTTATAGTTTACTGCAATCTGATTAACATTATTCTTTGATCAATATGTTTTCATTGTTTATAGTTTATTGCAATCTGATTACTACTTTTGTTCTTAAAAAACTTTTTATTTTCTAATTTTAAGAATTTTTTCATGAATGATTTATGAACAAATTATTTACTTGAATATTTTTGATTTTCATGAATGATTCATGAATAGAATCGATATTAGCAATAAAAAATGTCTATAATTAATGTAATATAATAGTAGTAATACATATTACAAAATAAAATTAAAAAAATGCTATATATTCATTGTCCTGTTTCATCTATCCTCATTATTTACATGTTAAAATAACCTCGTTTAACGCTGTTTCGTTTAGCGCTTTGTTTCCTTGGAACGTATCCCCGCATTAAATGGGGTCTTACTGTACAACGAATGATGGTTATAACGGTTCCGTGATCTCATTATAATAGAATTTTATTGTATCATTAAAATTAAAAATATGAATTAAATCAATTAAAATTACAGTATTTGATTTCGAAAGTGGTATACTATACAGAGTGTTTCAAAACTATATGTCAGAAATGTAAAGGCCTTACGTGCTAGCACTTCAACGTGCATTTCCGCACCCAACTTCTTATACGAAATCTGCTTATTTAGGTCTCCTCTACCTGCCTTTACATTTCTGACATATAGTTTTGAAACACCCTGTATTAGGTAATTAAATTTAAATGACATTCAGTTATCTGGTTAAATAATTCAATATTTTAAGATTAATTTTTATAGGCAACATATTGGCAAAAAATTAAATCTCCCAAGCAAAAATCACCAGCTTTTTAAAAAAATAATTGTATTATGTACCTACTTATTAAGCAGTAATAAAAATCCTTTCAATTAATATTTCTTTCATTTTTCCTTTTTAATTACAACAATATTTAGGTTTGTTTAAATTATACATATCACACATTTATTTCTAAAGTGACACAAGTCAAAAACTTGCATTTTTGTGTTGGCACCATTTTATAACTTGGGAAGCAATCCTCCATCATCTTTTGAAACCATTTTCCTAAAAAATGGTTTCAAAAGATTACAAATTTTGAAAAAACTATTAGTTATATAATGGTTTTTAGTTAATCTGATTTCGTAGTTTTTCCAATTTTCTCAAAACGTTCGTTTTTGACTTGTGTCACTTTAGAAATACGTGTGCGATATTTTCTTAATTTGAAGTATACCTAACACATTTTTTCCATAGAAAGTTAACTTTGCAGAACGTGATTTTGCCATTCACGCAATGTATTAATAACGTAACCCCCACGTTCAGCAAGGGTTTACTGTAATGCAAAATTGTACAATGCATTGTATATGTATTTAAAATGAATCTTCCGCTTAATTATAGGAGATATATCCAATGTATAATGTTGTTAAATTTTTCTATAATAATTACATAATAATTTATGCAAATTTGAACAAATTCTTCAGCAATGCAAATACTGCACAAGAGTGTTAATTGTGAATAATTAAAACTATTAGTAGAAATGGGGAATATTTTATTAAAATTAGAAATTATAATATTGATATTATATAAGTTATAGAATAAAAAAAATTGTTAAAATAATTTCCGAGTTTTTCATTTTTAGCAATTTAAAACGAGATGTTACTGTTGTTGTTAGCAGTAAAGGATTTTACAGAACAGGCATTATGTGTGATATAATTCAGGCAAGTATGAAGTTTTAATTATAGATTAAGCCATTCAACAGATTTATTGAATAAAATTTAATTATGACAAAACACTTGTTATATTTTTATAATTGTAGAAATTTTTCATAAATAAAAAATTCTGATTAAAAATATATAAATAAATGGAAACAAATTACTTTTCCTCTCAAAACATTTTTTTTTATTAAAATACTTATCTACCTATCTACATACAGAATAACAAAAAATGGCAGAAAAACTCAGCTAATGAGCTCAGTTCAACCTTTTCAAACCATGATTCTTCTAAATAAGAGTTGCGCAACACAACTTTTAGCTATAAGCACATTAAAAAGATTTAATAATATATACCAATAATAATCATACCCATGCTAATATTTTTAAATGTGTCTTACTGAAACATTTTTGAATAGAATCAAAAAGAAAATAGAAAAACAATATATTAAAAATATCTGTTAATTGCAATAATTCTGCATTTAATGTCAGATAAAGAAGATAAACCTATGATAGAAAAAGCAATGATATAAAAAATTCCCTTATTAAACATTAATAATGATTCCCTATTATTTATGTAGGAAATATTAGTAAAAAAATTAAGAGAAAAGTTTAGGTAATATTTATATAACATTACATCAGAAATATCATTTATTGCTCTTAGTAACATAGCATTTTTTAAATAAAATATCATTGTCTTATTGGATCAGACATCTATTTTAAAGCAAATATGGATAGAAATTTTATTAATGAAAATTGACAATTTTGTGAAGATAATTTTCAAGAGAATGTAGTTAATTAAAAAAATAAAAGATTTAGGAAACCTATCTATTGATAAAAAAAAATCTGGTTAGATTTTAAAAAGGCTTAATGTTGACGTGTAATGTATAATGTTGTTATGTTTAGTTATTTGAATTTTGATTAAATATTTTTTTATATTGTTTTATCATACAGATATACTCTGTTTTAGCACACACTAATTGGGATCAGGAAAACTTGTGTGTTAAATAAAACTACATTAAATAAGTACAGGAATTACATTATAAAAAGTTTAGATAACTTAGTTTCATTTTGAAAGGCTGACTATGTATATCTAAGTCTAATTTGTAATGAATTTAATATTTTCCAACTGTTTTACAAAACATTACATTGTTTTATTTCTTATTTCTATTTTTATTATTATTTAAATTTTTAAAATTTAATAATTTACATTTATTTGACTTAACAATTATAAACATGCGTCAATAGTAGAAGCAGGTCATCTTTCTTCATAATATAATTCAATCAAAGAATATTTCTGTGAGATCAATAACCAAATAAACTTAACTGCATTGTTTGTTAAGATGTTATTAGTCACAAACTTTTTATTGTATTTTTTTACTTTTTATTAACAATGTTCTATTATGAACAAAAGACTAGAAGTTCAAATGTGAAATGCTATAAATTCAATTTTAATTTATTTAGGAATTAATTATTCATACTGATAAAAAATCAGAAAACAGGTTTTGTAGTCATTTAGTATTAAGTTAAGGTGGATATATAATAATTTTCATCAAACAAAAATTTCCTTTGAAGTTTTAATTCCATTATTTTTTAAATAAAAATATAAAATATGTTTTATATATGGTCTAGTTATTTAAAAATTAAATTTAATAACTTCAACTTCTGAGATCTTGGAACAAATTATCAAAGTAATGCTCAATTGTGTTCACCTTATCTAGTTTGTATCAGTAGACATTACAAAAATCATTTAAACTTTATTTAAAGTATAATACTTATTTCCTCATTATGAGAATAATTTTAGCTGAAATTAAATATGTTATAACTTTCATTTCATCAAATATTATAAATTTATATTTATGTTTGAAAGTAGTATTCAATATGATTTAGAATGTAAAATTTAAAAATCCAATTTAATAAAAAAAAATAAGTTTGAAAAAAGTAGATTTACTTTTCTTCTCCTTTTGCAAACATTTTACAAGTCTATATGCATTGTTTAGCCAATTTTGCCCAAATTTGAATATAGATGTTTCTTAATTAACTTATGGTTCTTTGAAAATTTTTGAACTGGACTAAAGTAAAAGAAGAATAGATACCTCGTAAACATCTTTACAGATCATACTATCCAACTAATTTTCACCAAATATGGAATACTGGTTTTCTTACATTATTTAAGATTTCCTGAGAATTTCAGCACAATCAATGTAAAAATAAAAATTATGTGTAAATAACTAATTTACTATATTAGTATAGTAATTATTAACAAACATATACTAGCACTCTGACTAGCAATTATTAAAACAGCAATAAATAAACTTTATTAAATGAAACATTTGATTTAAATGACCATCATCAGCATTACACGATAAAGAAATATAAACACAAAACTGTAATAAGCAGTATATTTTATTTTTATAGCTATTAAACCATGTTATTTTGTTTCTTAGCAGCTTTATTCTCTGGACCTTTTTGAGAAAGTGGAATACCCTTATGATTTTTAAAAAATAATACAAACTGTGTTCCATACTAAAAAAGAATTTTTTTTGTTCTATATAAAATGTTTCTCATTGCTTCATGTTTGAAGAATTTCTGTTTGTTATAGTTTTAAATTTATATTTCTGTGTTATATAACATTGATGATGGTCATTTTAGACCAAAAACGTTTTGTTCAATAAAGTTTATTTATTGCTACTGTAACAAGTGCTATATGTTTATTTTGACTTATTACTGAAACAGTCTGCATCTCTTAGTATCAATAATTATTAAAAGGTTTTTTTTAGAGAAGTCATTCTTACCTAAAAAAGTTAATTCATCTTTATAAAAACATTTAATACACAAAAAATAGAGCCATGTATTGAAAGATCATAAGACTTTCTATAATTCAGAATAACATTTTGAAAAACAATTAAAAATAATTTTATGCTATTTGAATAACAGTTTAAGATAAAAATAAATCTTCATCATTATATTAAAATATTAGCTTCTAAATTATTAAAACCATTCTTATTTCTCAACACTGATATATTAGATTTTTTTATAAAAGATTATAACATATATACTAAATTTTCAAAAAAAAAACAAGGAATTGACATAATAACCAAGACATTATTTTATGATTTCTTAATTTTGGCTAAATATTTTTATCATCATATTTGATAAAGAATAATTTATAAAATATGATGATAAATATATATTTTACAAAAAAATATTCTCTGAAAAAGCTCAAATTTGGGCTTTAAAAAGTACATTAAAGTTTGAAGTTTTAATAATTATAATAAGATAATTATTAGATTCAAACCCAGATCTTCTGGATGGAAAGCCATAGTATTTCCAAATAATAATCTGGCCAACAAAAAATTGTCAGAATAAATTATCCTTTAAATTTCAAGCCACCATATCGAATCTGACATTTTGAATTCTAAAAACCTATCATCAAATTCCTATTCTGTCAGCACCTACTCTAGCATTTATGTCGCCCTGGACAAAAAGACAAATTGCCACCCCTTAAACATATACTTTTAAAAATATATATCTTTTATTTTAAATAAAAATCAAATGATTTTAAATTATAATAAAAACATATATTTAGAAAGAAACATGTAACATAAAATTAACAGTCAAGTGGTATGAAACAGTAAAATTAAAAATGTACCTGTACCTAGGTACAGTTGATAATTGAAAATCTGGCAACCTTGGGACCTGAGGATTGCTGGACTTTTGATGTATATATATATATATGCAGTATATATTTAATAGAAAAGGACAACTTGTACAGCACTTTAAAGAAATAAAATTATATACTAAATGAAAAGAAAATGAAATTTTAATGTTCAATAACTACATAAAAGACTGTAGTTCAACAGAATGTTAATTCAACTAAATAAAATAGTTCCTCAGAATGTTAATTCAAATAAATAAAATAGTTTCTCAGAATTTTAATTCAACTAAATAAAATAGTTCTACAGAATTTTAATTTGTTACTGTACCCTCAAAAAAAGTTAATGTATTTTATATAATGCCAGTAAGTAAAAAAAGCAAAAAAAAAAAAACACCAAAATGTTAAAAAAATTTCTAACACCAGCCATGTCTAAAAAAAGCCAATCTGGCAACCCTGGTTGCCAGAATGATCAAACATCTGAATATGGAGTACAGACCCATCAAAACATAAATGGCGCTTCCAGAAAATAATGGCGTGCCAATGTGGTAAATTTAAAAATGCGCTCCAACATTCATGCTGATAAACTGATGAAACCGGAATATTGATTGCCTGATTTTTGATTATCAACCTTGTTAATCAGATGCATAATATTCCTTCCTATTCCTGTTTCAAACAAGTTCAGGTGCAGTTCTATATAATGCATGACTTAGATATCTAGCCTTTTTTCTTTTCATTATTTATAATTATATTAAATATTTTAAAAAACAAAATTTTATAACTGTAAAAAATTTTGATTACCTTATACTAATAAAATTACCAGAAAAGATAGCGATAAAATATTCCTTTAAAAAATGTTTCCTAATCTTTTTATTACTTATATAATGATCTCTTGCATACAATGGAAAGTTCAAGTTGGCAAACTGAACTAATAAAATTCATAAATAGCAGAAAATTTTAATTTTTTAATATCTTAAATTCATTCGAAAGTAGAAAATAAATAAATGTATTATTATTATTGCTGATGATATCAACAAAAATAACATCATTCTATATCGTTCTAGTATTTTACTAGAACAATATAGAACCAGATAAAAAAAAATGTACAGTATATAATTATGCCAGTCATAGTTACTTTGTTTCAGTAACGTTTTAAAATAAACTTTAACTGACCTAATTTTTAAACTGCATTTTCTTTTACAGGATGGATATGAATTAATTTACGCACAAATTTAATACGATTAAGTTATAAGTATTGAATAGATCACATTGTTTTATATTTAAAAGTGTGTCCTAAAAGATGCAAGGCAATAACTAATCTTAGCAGTTGATCTATCTATACAGGTATCCCTCGCTTTACGCGATTAATTGATTCTATGAAATAATCGCGTAAAGTGAGTTGAATTTAGTATGGGTGAGATAGGGATAGGGGTTTCTTCAGAAGGATAAAAAAATAATGAAAACTTTACACCTGTGAACAAAAGATCAAATTTTAACGAATGAATTATTTAAACTTATAAACAAAACATACAAATTTTAATGAATGAATGGTTAGATAAATGAATTTAATTATTACAGGTAATAAATAATTAACACTACATAATTCTGACAGTCTTCAATTCAATGTTGAATGGACTAGGTCTGGTGAGTCTGGATCATCACTGTCTTGTTCTCTTGAAGTCTCTGGGATAATATGCTGAGGGTCTTCAATTTTTTTAATGAAACAATCGAAACTCAGCTGACGGGCAGGATTCTCTTCCTTTCTCTCTATAAAGTTCTTTGTAGCAAGCCAAAGAATTCTGAATTTCGCAATTTTGGCGCTTAGTTTCATTAGGATCATTTTCTTCAATTATTCTGATGGCACTCTCAATGTGTTTAAAAAATTCAGTCATTTGTTTTGTTGAAAGTTGTTTGATGGGCTCAGCAACAAAGGGCTCTACTTTCATCATTCATATTGTTTTCTATTTCCAGAAACTCTTCATTAGTTGAGCTCTGATGAATGGTACTCGAGCAGTTCATTCACATGAGAATTTTTAAACAATTTTTTTTAATTTAAAAAGTTAATTTACTTTTCAAAATCGCGTTATAGCGAAAACGCGTAAAGTGAGATCGCGTATAGCGAGAGATACCTGTATTTGTTGGTTAATGTAATTGCAAGTAATTGCATACATAATTTAATAAATGTTTAAATAGTTTTCTATATTTTTAATCATGTAAACTTAAAGATATAACATATAAATGATATTTATATATAAATCCATAATGTACTTTAAATTTTCTTGTTTTATCGACAATAGCACGAAACGTGAAATTTTAATTGTATATTGTATTAAATGTCAAAATAATGCAGAGATAAATCACTATTTTATTTAATATTTTCTGTTTTCATGTTGTTTTTCATCTACGAAAAAATTAAAATTTAAAAATTTAAAATTACAAAAGAAAAATTGTTAAGATTTTTATCTTATAACAAAATCAATTGGCTTAAATATTATTAATGATTTCAAAAGTAAAATATTTAAATTCTGTTCCAAGACATAATAAGAATTTATTTATTGACATGTTTGTGCGAATCCCTAAGCACACGAAGACCACTCACAACAAGAACAGACTGAGAATTACTGGGATTGAAGAGAAATGCAAGGTCTGTTGGGATTCCACACAACTCAGTATGCTAAGCTAATTGCATACAGATAACCCAAAATGAATCGAAAACGAAACTGATAAGTTCACTATTATAAATGATGCGACGAAGCTGTTCTATTGATATAATTAATTAAATCTTCGAAATTGTTAAATATAAAAACATTAGATACAACGAGATCATAATCTTGAATATAAATTGAATTATTAGACTCTATGAAAATTATATACACTATAACATTTTCAAGAAAAAAGATAAGGCCAAAATTTTAGAATTATTTTTATTAAAATCATGATTGATTTATTTTGTATTTACCTATATATTTTGGGGCTATCATTGGATTAATATTAGATTGTAGAATAAAATTCTGAATGATCAATATCCAATGATTATTTTTCCGTTAATTTATTTTGGGATACAGGAAAGTTATTGAATTTTTTGACTTCTAAATATGTTTATATATTATTTCAATTAATAACATACTAATAATAATCATTAGGATAAAAAAAAAATACGAAAAGTTAACTTTTTCCGAGTATATCTGTCCGATTACGAATAATAAACACATTGTTTTTACACAATAAAATTGATATAATGTTAAAATTTACTGTCAAATAAAACCTTGAAGATGATATTTTGTGCGGAAAATTTTAATATTAATAAAAATAAATTACAGAAATCAAATTTATATTAAAATATCAGTAATAAATTATAAAAAAAATTATTCATAAAAGTTTATCTTAAAAAATTCATTTTTCTTAAAAGATGATCTAGGATATAAAATATCTTTATTTATTAATTAATTATTTAAAATTTTTATTTTCATTTATTGTTTATTAGATGTATTTCTAATGAAACATTAAAAGTTTTAATATGAACAAGTGGATCATTTAATATTTAAAAAAGATAATAATAATAATAATTACTATTGCTTAGCCTTTATCCTGCTCATTACTTCTACAACGGAAAAATACTAGAATTTGGCCTATTTCCATGAATATTTTTTTAGTTGTTTTGATTGTATTGACCTTGTAATTCCCATTGGTATTTCTGCCCACTTATTCAGCTTGACAATAGCAAGTTATTAGTGGTCTAATAACCGAAAGCCATATAAATTAATACGTATTGCTTACTTGATCTTTCAGTTTTTTTTTTATCCTGTTCTTTCAAAGGAAATGAAAATTTTTTATGTATTTATGATAACAAAGTTGGAATTTATGTAAAATACATATCAAATTTCGTTAATTGGATTATTATTTAAAATTGAATATATAATCCTTTAAACTTTCTTCAATTTTTTTACAAAATTTATTATAAAAAGTTTTATACTGTATTGTACTAAAAATTTTATAATAAATTAATCAGTTATTATTAGTTTATACTGATCAATCAGTATAATAAATTATACTTTAATTATTCAGTATAAGAAATTTTTATAATTTTTAACAAATTAATTGGATTGAATACAATAATTAAATATAGTATGGATGATATTATGACTTTGCTTTTTATTGGATTAAATTGAATGTATAGATTCGCATCAGCTGTTTACCTTATTATAAAAAAATTAATTTAAACAATTATTTAAAAAAAAATATTCTATATTTAAATATGTTATAAGTAATATCTTGTCCAGATAATGTTTTTCTTAAGTACAATATTCTATTTTTAAAACAAAATTGACCAAGTTACCACGCGGAAAATGTTTAGCTTTTCATATAAAAATTCAAGAATGCCATTAATGTGTTGTTGAAAAATTTTTCCGGAGCTAGCTGCTTTTGTTTGGTCGATTCAATACTGAATCTTGTTAACTCACTGCATAAACTAGCTAATCAATTCGAGTTCTCACAACCCCAAGAAGAAACAAAGTGTCCGATCATTTGAAATAAATAATCAACTTTAAAAATTTTTTATTTTTTACTAAATACTCATAAACATGAACAATATTTTTTTAATAATTACATAAATACTATATTTATATTTTCTTTCAAATAATTATTTTGAAAATGAAATCTAATTATAGTTTTGTATAAAAGAAGCATGAATACTATAACAATATTTAGACTATTATTAATTTCTGATTTTGAAACAAGATGTTTTAATTTATGTTATATGTTAAAATATCATTATTCAAAATCAGGAATTCAAATAAAAGTATTTGTGTCACTTAGGATCATTTTTATATATTGTAAGTTAAGTTAGAAGGAAACAATTTATTATTATACGAACATAACTTAATGACCTGAAAAATTTTGATTTTTAGTAAAAAAAAAAAAAATGTACTCCATCCTTTTGAT
Organism: Olivierus martensii; assembly: GCA_000484575.1. Lineage (NCBI taxonomy): Eukaryota > Metazoa > Arthropoda > Arachnida > Scorpiones > Buthidae > Olivierus > Olivierus martensii. The sequence continues at coordinate 144,959 of AYEL01028046.1, read as the reverse complement.
TAATATTTTGAACTATTAATTTTTGGATAGATTTTTTTTTATTATTGCTATTGAAGTTGACTCATCTTTAATCACGCCTAAACAGTGGCCATATTTCCTTTTGATTAATATTTTGAACTATTAATTTTTGGATAGATTTTTTTTTATTATTGCTATTGAAGTTGACTCATCTTTAATCACGCCTAAACAGTGGCCATATTTCCTTTTGATTAATATTTTGAACTATTAATTTTTGGATAGATTTTTTTTTATTATTGCTATTGAAGTTGACTCATCTTTAATCACGCCTAAACAGTGGCCATATACGAATTATACGTAATTATTTTTTCCAGAATGTTTTATTTATCTTCAAATATCCCTCTTTAAGTATTTAAAAAGTCGATCACTTAAATTACATGCTACATAATTGCCAAGGATATATATATTTACTGACACAAAAACTATTAAAGGATTCTCTCATTTCACAAACAGAAAAGAGTTTGACAGAAAATATAAAATCAGTAAATTTGTCATAAAACACTTCCAAGTAAACTAGACAGGAAGACTTCAGTTATTGTGCATTTCTTTCAAATTTAATCAGTGGTATTGTATAAGTGAATGTTTTTTTTTTTTATTAATTAGAGCAAAATAATTGAAAACTCTTTTGATGCCTTGATTTACAAATTTTTATTTTAGTAATAGGTAATAAATAAAATTTAAAATTATATTTAATTCACTATGAAATACTACATGGAAAATATATGATAAAAATAATCATTTCTATCTTTAAAATGAAAATCACTGTGAATATCTTGAGAATCATTTTTCTGTTCGCTTATAGAAACATTAATTCTGTAATTATAGAAATACTGTACTTTGAAAATTGGCGATATATTCTTTTTTTTTATATTAATTGGCCATAAGTGTTATTTCGGTAATCAGTTTAAAAATAAATACAATATTGAAAAATTGAATATAAATAAAAAAGTGCTTTTTTAAAATTTTAAAAATACTTTTGATCAATAGCTTTTTATATCAAAAAAGATAATAATAATAATAATGATAATAATGAGCCAGGATGTAACTCTTTTTATTATGGTATATTCTATTTACAAAATTTCATTCCTAATGATTTCTAATTCAAAACATGAGATACAGTATCTCAATTAAAATATTCAACCGTCAAACTATTTCGAAAGAAAATATTGCCAATATAAATCATATTTATAAATCAGTTCTGTTGATAAATTATAATAAATTATCCATAAATGTTTGAAATGAGTATAAATTTAACTATAGGTATACGATAATTTTATCCAAATACTGCACATTCAAAAATAAAAATCAATTTTTCATTAAATTATTTAAATTATACATTGTATGATAAAGTGGCTTGAGTCCCGGATTTCAGTTGTTTGCCCCTCACTGAAAACTGGCCCCGAAAGTGTCCCGGATTGGACATTGGACAAACTTTTTAACATTTTCGCAATTTCACAAAGTTTCTGTTTCCTCTACTTCATACTAGTTGACGCTATTGTTATTAACTGGCAACAAATATTTCTAATTGTATGTGACAAGTCATGGTGACAGTATTGAAGATGATAAAAGTAGCCTATATTATGAAGGTTGTTATAGAAATAGCCGATTTAAATTTCGAATTAAAAGAAAGAATGGATATGCAATATCTATCACTCACTGTACGTCCTGATGCAACGTAGATAGAAATATTTAATCACTTTGATACGAACAATAAATACAGTATACCATTCAGGAATATTAAGAAAATAACTGAATTTGCATTATTGCCAGGCACAAATGGAACATTTTTTCGGTGTAGCAACGAAAGTTTTTTCGATGGTGAATAAGTTTTACACCTCAGAAAAAAACGCAACTGAGCGCAGAAATATTGAAAGCAATATTACAAGTTAAATGCAATTTTTTCAATTCCTGTAAAGAATTTTATAAGAATATTTCAAGTAATGAAGATTTATTAAAAATTTTAATAAATAGGAAAATACAAATAAATAATGTAATTATTTATTTAATAAATAATTGATTATATTGATGGATGTATCTATATAGTAATTTTGGATATTTTTTGTTTATACTACTATATAGTAATTTTTGATATTGAGACTGTTATTTTCTGTATTTTTTTGTAAGTTTTTTGTTATGAAAAGAAGAATGTTAATTTGTCAAAAGTATGTGTTTTTTGTAATTTTTATATTAATAAATGCATATAAAGATAGATCCAAGACATTTTAATGACTCACAACTAAATAAACTAAGAAAATGGTGTCCTCACGAATGTATTAAACATTTTAATTTTTATTTAGACATGTCTCGCATTCCAACATAAGACATCTGGTCATTTTATTGTATGGGTTACTATTTTCGTTCAAGAAAATTGATTCAGACTGATTTACAAATACAGTATATTATTAGAAAATATATTAAATAAATAAATTAGAAAACAGTTTTTTTAATAATTATAAAAATATATAAATTATTTAATAAATTATAAAAAAAGTTCTTAGGCATTTAAAAATCGTCACAGAAATTCACTATTATTATATTTTCAAATTAACAACAGGCAATTGAAACAAATGAAAAGGAATAAGATAATATAACTCAAGAAAGTATTATTTATTCGAAATATTCATCTTTTAATTTTAAATCATAAAAAAAATGATTATATATATTTATTATAATATATAAAGAAAACAAACAAGATGGTACATTAAAATTTTAACAGTTCATTCATTACTATCCAAGTTGTATACATATTAATTTTGAAGATATTGTATTGTACTTATTACAGGATGATGGTCGTCCAAAACATAAAACGCTAATATTATTTTTTTGTCGCATATGAATAGCAATACGATCATTTGAGAATATTTTAGATAAGGTTTACAACAATGATTTATATAATTAGTTTTCCTCTTGAGCTGTGTGTTAGGGCCGGTTCCCACTTATGGAAACGTCGCTACGGAAAATTATTATCTATACAGAATATATTTTCTTTTTCCGGATGGTTTCCGTCCATCTAATCCGGAAAAAAATTTCAAAAGCACCAGCTATTGGCACTTGTCTTCTGACGTCACATGTTCAAAATTATTTCTTGATTCTTTGTCCTCTTGCCTTCCATACTTAAATTTCTCTCCATTCGATGATTGTGTGCGTCACGTATGACGTTGCTCTCTCAACGGCATGCTATTAGTTCAAAATATTCTTTTTCCGGATCGCATTAAGGAAAAGTTAAAAGTTGTTCAACTCAATATTCCGGAAACGTTCTGCACTGTTTATACGGAAAATTTTTGAATTTTCCGTTTCCGGATTATTTTTACATGACACTTTTCCGTAAGTGGGAACCGGTCCTTAGGCCTCAGGCAAAATATCTAAAGAACGAAACATTATAAAAGCATTAAAATTCACTGTTTCCCGGCAACTAATGGCTGTAATTCGAAATTTTGAAAAATCTGTATAGTATACTTACTGTACAGTATTGCTATGTATTTTGAAATATTTTAAATGATTAAATATGCAAATTCTGTTGACAGCTAACATGTTCTTTTTTGTTGTGACTTTTCTTAAGTATAATTTGTTTAGAAATGATACTCTAATGCTTTTATAACATCTTATATTGAAATATTAAAGTATAACAAAGATAATTGTAATAGTAATATAGTATTAATAATAATCAATATTAGAAACAACTAAATTTGTAGATATAAATTTATAATGCATAAATTGATCTAATTTTGAAATATTCCACTGTAAATGTTAACAAGTTGTTCCACAGTAAACTCGAAGGAAATCATAATACGATATATTTATGTTCTTATCAATGCTTTTAATCATTTATTTTTATCATTTTTGCTCTCCTATAAGCCTATAGGAAAATATAAAAACAAGTGTACGATTGCAAGTTGAATTTGATGATTGTTTTCACGATCAGGACAAAATGCAAGAACTATCTCATGTATAGTATATGGCAGTGGTTTTCAAAGTAGGTGGTATCGCCCCCCCAGTGGGCACTGGAGCGATCTAAGAGGCGTTTGAAGCTCCAAGTGATATTGGGGGGGCGCGATATAAAAATCGGTGGGCGGTGGAATAAAGAAATTATAAAAAACTTAAAACTCTATAAAAACACTGTGTACAACTCTAAATACATAGAGCTGGAACTTGAAACAAAATCGGTAAGTTAATTTTAGTCTTATAAAAAAGTCTTGTATTTTATGCCACATACTACAGAAGTGAAACTTACCTTACTTTTCCAAGTACCGTTCATTTTAAAACAATTAAAATATTATTATTATTATTTTTTTCAATTTCCAATATGAGCTAGTTTTCAGTGCATAAACTTCGAAATCCATTTTTTTGGTTGCAGAAGCAGATATGTGAACTTTATCTGGCTTATAGAATATTGTACAGAAAATTTTCATGGCATTCCCTTCGACTTATTTAGCGGAACGCGAGTTCAGTGCAGTGTCTGATTAACATAGTAGCAAAAGTAGCATATGCTACGGGCCCCTCGCCAATAAATATGTACATAATTTTTTGGTCATTTAATACGAGCGTTAAACTAATGATCTTGTGATTTATGCCATATTTAGCACCTTTTCATTTGGTATCATGAAATTGTGAGAGAAAGAGCATAAGAAGGTGACTTAGAACATAAACTTATGCGTGAAATAGATAAATCCTATATCATCAACAAATTTGCTCATGATAAATGTAGAAAAATTAATGTTTAATGTTGACTGTGTTGTTATTTTTGATAATGATAATTACTATGCAAACTAAAAATGTATGTGTTCAAATATATTTGCGTTATTTTATTGTTTTTTTTTAATATAGGGCCTCCTTTCTTAACATATGCTACAAGCCCCGCATTAGCTTAATCCGGCACTGGTTCAGTGCTATAACAACTCAAATAACTAAGAAAAGATATTTGCTGCAGATAACTAACTAATCGTGGAGATTTGAGAATGTTGTTAACAAAAATTGAGCCGAATATTGATAAATTGGTACGAGCTCATCAGGCTCATCCTTCTTCTTGAACTTTTTTTGTTATTTGTTTAATTCGTATTCCCATCCTGTATGTAATTTAATTAGATATAACTATGTATTTACTATTAATTTTATTAATACATAAATAACCCAACTTCATCATTACTGTTTTATTTTCTTGCATATTTTTGTAAAAACTATAGATGTGATTTCCTGGGGCATTGAGCATTCAATTTTTTCTAAATGTGCGGTATACTAAAAATGTTTTGAGAAACATTAGTATATGGCATACGTTAATGCGATTTTTTTTTAAAGAATGGGTTCAACATTCGTTGAAAAACTTTTCGAAAATAAACTGTATGGGATATATATATTTTTTTTAATTTCGAGTTATTCCCAGTTAATTTTAAACAAATTTTATATGCTGTATTGTAGTATAAGCCACTAATAGAGGGGTTATTTTCAGTCAAAACAAATTGGAAGCGGAAGTTACGCATATTAATGTGGCGCATGTTTTTTTTTTAATTTCGAAGCTGAACTGTTAAATTTTATTACGATTATAGTATTCAATGAGAAAAAATAAATAAATAAAATAAATTTATTTAAAAACAGTTTTATATTCTATTCAAATAATTCTAAGTAAATTTTATTGTAAATGCAAAAAAAAAAAGTTAAATAAAATTGAAATTTCGAAATATGTATATATATATATTAAATCAGCTCTAAGGATTTTCTAAATTTTACTATGGTGAAAAGAAAGTTCTTTCATATAAACTGGACAAATTTTACAGTTCTGAATTAAAATTAATGAGAACCGAAATAAACTATTTTTATATAAACTGTGTTCGATTTGACTACACTGGCAGCACTAGTGTAGCTTTTTAGTCTATAGTTGGTGCATCGGTGTAGGATTATTTTCTACTCAAAACGAATAAAATAGTATAGCAGCTCAAGATTAGCAAGATGGCGGTTATATCAACAATTGCTCGTTACTTTCTACACTGCTACATCGTGTCTCCAGTCAGTGTAGAATAGTGTAGAAATTTTACACTACACCGATAAATCAAATGCTTAGTGTAGCTACACTGGCCAAATCCAATGTCTCAGTGCTACACCGTCTTACACTAGTGTAACGGTGTAGTCATATCGAACAGAGCTATAATGTGAATAAATTTTATAATTTTGTCAATAGATGGCGGGATGAATCAAATTCGTCATATTTGAGTACAGTACTGTATTGTAGTAAGAATAATATATCTGTTTGCACTCTATAATCTTAACTCATAATTCTATAAAGATTTATTTCATTTTTATTTTATAATAAATAATTAAATGAAGTTTATATTGAAAAGTTTAAAATTTGTCATCATCAGTGCATCTTTTTTTTTTTTACAATACTGTAACTTCAATATAATACAGGTACAATACTGTACCTATATTATATTACATAATATAATATAATATAGGTAATATAATATAGGCCCTTGATTTATGATTGTGATGTAATTAATAAATTCTACGCAATACAATTTAATGGGTTCTAGCCAGGGTGGCCATCCATTCCGGTTTCGGCGTGAATGTCCTGATTTAAAAACATAAGTCCCGTGTCCAGTTTTATTACTAAGAAATCCCGCCATCCCACAATTTCATATAATTACCGCAAATTTCAATTTAAAAAATGTTTTACCAGTCAGTGAGACTGAAAAAATGGACAGTTGATAATAAATGAGTAGCTTTTTTTTTCTAAATTCAAGTTACCAAACCTGCTAAAAATAATTGGCTATATTTTATTGATTCCACATAGTAACACTGCATCTCAGAGAATTTTCAGCTTAATGAAAACAGCATGGCATAACAAAAGAAATTATTTATCATTAAACAATTTAGATGCTGAACTAATGGTCAAAGAAAATTACAAATTAACCTATCCGGATTTTCGAAAATTTTTAAATATCCCAGATGGTATAAAGATTCTAAATCTTGCAAAAAGCAAAAATAAATGTAATTCTCACGATGATGATGATACTTACGAATAAATAATGTTTATAATTAATATGATTTTTATACAGTTATGTAATTTAATATTTCGAGAAAATATGTATAAATTATGTACAAAAATTAAAATTTATTTTTGTTAAATTTGTTCTAATAAAAAATTTTTATTCCCCCTTTCACTCTCTTTTCATCCTGCTTCCCTATTTTCAAAAGATGGCCACCCTGGTTTGCACCCAGGGACGTAACTACGGGTGGGCCATGGCCCATGCATCGAAAGTTTTGGCCTATCTGCTGGCCCACCCTGAATATATAACTCGAAACGTAAAATTGAAAACTGCAAGAGTTTAATTCCACATAACCCAAGTCGCCTCGAGTTTTAAAAATGAAAATTTACAATCGAATACATTAAACACCTCATAATCCAATGAAAATAAATTTGCCAAATCGCCTTGTATTCCGTAAAAATGAAAATAAAAATCACAAATATAATTTAAGCCCACATAATTTCATGCTAATAGCGATAAAAAAATTTTTATTTACAAGCCGCGAAAAAATGCGTCCTTTGCACATTTTACGCAATACTTAAAATTAGCTGGAAAGAATAATAAAGTTTCAAAATACTGATAAATATAAGTGTTTATTTGATATCAACTCAATACAAAATTATGCGGTGATTTTTACTTAATGATGCTGATATCAGCTCAATATAAAATTATGCGGTGATTTTTACTTAATGATGGAAAACGATCGATTATTTTGTCCAAATCGAGAGCATTTGCGATTTTTCTCTCGATGAACATGATTGCTTAACCAATCATCAAGCATTCTGTTATGTAAATACAATTTAATAAAACACATACAGGAGAATGTTCTTTCACATCGGTGTGGCCCATCCAAAAATAAAAGCTGGTTACGTCACTGTTTGCACCCAATAGTCTGATGTAAGGAAGTGCCCTTTTTTGTGTCTGGTTCTTGTGGCTTTATGTTATTTATGTTTATTATGATAATGAAGTGTCCTAATAAAATTTACTTTCCAAAATTTATAAATTTTTTACATTTCTGACTTCCTACCGAATCTGACTTATAATCCTAATTTGAACTGAACTCTAATTGAACCCCACTAAGGAATTCAATTAGGGCTCAGTTCCAGGACTACCTGCATATGAAAAAAGTATAGACATATCATATAATTGGTTACATTCCAGACTATTGCTGTAAGCAAATCACAGCCTATTTTTTTATTTGCTAATGCATACAAAAGCCTAAAAACACATTTATAATATCATTCATTAGGTGCCAATAGTGTTAGGCCTAAAAAACTTGGCTAGATGGTTGCCTGATAAAGCATTCACTTACCCACTTTGGAGGATCTGAATTAAATTTTGGGTTTCATATCTCCAGTTTTTCAGATTTAAAAGAACTGTATTAGTGAAGCACCATAAAGTGAAATATACCCATGTTTCTGATTTATGTCATTTCAGTTTTCACTAAAGTTTTTAGAGACATATTTCAAATATATACAAATGAGGCTATTTGTATATAATAAACAAGCATATAAGAACAGTACAGGTATCCTCTGATTTCTGTGAATAAATGGGTTTGAAAGATTTTACATTGGGTGGGCAAAAGCCCATGAAGGCATCTTGTATGGCCCACCGCATAAACTAGAACACATTACAGTTTTAAGGTTTACATTCGTAATATTCTAATGTAAAAGAAAAAATAAAATAATGAATACTCTGTACAGAGTTTATTACTTCAAATTTTGATGATATAATTAACCATGAACATAGTAAACTTTACTATTCACATTATGTTGTAAATTTGTTTTTACAAAATGAATTATGTAGGTACCTAATATTTTGTAACATTCTGATGTAATAGGTTGTTAGTAATCAATCAGTTTAATAAAATACTTATGTTTTTAAAGAAAATTGTCTGAATTTATTAATTTGTAAGACAAATTATTTTCTAATGTTTCTAATGAAAAAAATAGTTTCTACAGATGCTTTTGAATTTTTTGTATACAAACAAAAACTAAGAAAGTAACACAAGAAAAGTACATTTTTAAAATAATATTGATACACGAATATATTCTTTGTGTATGTATCACAAAAATGGCTACACACATTAGCGAGATTGACAAGAACGTATGCAGATAAATTGGCGCAACCATTATTCTTGTCCCATGTGATTGTGAGAGGAATATGTTTGTATGAGAATCAGTCTTGCTTGAATGTGAGTAGTCTTTTTTAGTCAAAGTAATTTTTATTAATTATTAATGATTTCCTACAATTATCATTAAAAATTTCATTTCACATTAATTAATAATTACATAATTATGATGCTGTAAGGTTAAATTTGTCCTTAGGTATTTTTCAATTTTTATACGGCCTGCTTCATTTTGAAGCAGGCCGTATAAAAATTATGCAAAATTATTTTTTGCATAATTTGCAAAATTATTTTCTGCCATGGGCCAGATAAGCCCATGGCAGAAAATAATTTCCCATCCCTGTCTTTCATGATTTGAATTTTGCATAAGTTGGAAAAATGACTTTTGACAAAAGTTCTGAAGCAAAATCTATTGGAGTTAGTGGATTACTGTGATCACACTTATATTATGTTATGGAATTATATTTGCTCTTTGATTGAAAGCAAGAAAATGCTGCATGATGTGGCATCATACCCGTAATATGATACTTAAAATCAATGCAAAAACCAACAAGAAATTGTGTCTTTGCAAATACAATATATTTTTATGCTGTATACCTCAAAAAGCAAAATTAAAAAATTTTGAAAATTTTTTATATAAGCTCAGATTTATATAAATCAAGGAATACCTGGATATTTACAGTAATCTTGACTCATAAAATATTTTGTAAGGTCATCATATTTATTATATTATTATAATGCTAGAGAACAACTAATGCCCTGTGAAAACAATTGCTAAACAAATTATCATTCCTTCTAGCCATTAGATAAAATGCATCCCAATGTTTAAGAAGGAATAAAAGCAACCATTTTTCTAACTAAAAAGGACAGTCCACAACATCTGTCTTGTTTCTATATTCTATTTGTTTTACCACCTCTCTGTTATGAAAAGATACTTTATATATCTTACAATTTCCATATTACATTGAATCATTAAAAATCTCATGCTGTTTTTTTTATTACATTTTCTGGCTATTTGATTGGCATGACAATACATCTTATATGATAGACATATATAAAATGCTTTCGTTTACTTTTACAAATAGCTTAAATGAAATTATCAGTCAAAAACAACAGCACTTAAGAAGGAAAAGCATTTCTATGAAGATAAGATTTATGTCAAAAAAAATAAAGGTAGAGGTATAGAAACAGTTGAAATCATTTATAAATTATTTGAACATAAATTTTTTTTGGCTTTCAAATAAATTAAGCAATATTTTGGAATTTGTAAATCATTTCATTTTCTGGATATAAAATGTAAAAAAAAAAAAATTTATACATTTTTAATATTAAAACAAGTTTGGTAATCAATACAGTTAACTTTAATATAAAAATATATTTTTCAGCCAATGGTACAAACACAGATGACCTCTACTTATGCTCAGTATGCACAGAATGGTGATCAGACTGCAGTTAGTACTCAAGCTAGAAATGATCAGAAAGAAGGTACACCATTCACTGTTCCTGTTGTGACAAGTAATGGGGTTGAGCAACAAACAGTAAGTATTTTTAAATCAATCACAATAAAATTTTATTAGCATTTTTTGAATATACAGTATAAGAAAATATAAATTAAATAAATACATTAACAAATATTTTTTAATTTATTTTCTTTACCAAACAAAAAATATAATAAAGTCTAATTAATTTGAAGTACTCTGGAATCAAAAAATTGGACTTAAACTTATTTAATTTTGAATTCTGCATTTTTCTCAAAGAACTCATCTATTAATTGTATAAATCATTACATTTATTAAATTTGTTATAATTTATCATATTTCTACATAAAGTGTATATAAATTATCTTTAATTATCTAATTATCATATATTTATACAGAGATTTTTCTGAAATTTTTTAATATTTTTCTGGAAAGTTTCTCTAAGAATTCTGAAAAGATTCCAATAAAATATTGAAAAATTTCAGAAAAGTGCACATGTAAATTCATTTTTTAAAATTAGAACTAAATCTAAATTTTAAAAAATCAATTTTCCAAAATGATCACGTTCATTTTAGGTACCGGGTGGCCATAAAATAACGTTAGGTATTCAGAGCTCTCTAGTGCATCATGTATTGGATGAAATGTGACAAAATTAGGTGGATGTACACAGTGGAACATGCAGTTTCAATTTCAAAAGAAAACAAATTTAGTACCAAAAAATGGCCAACAGGGGGATTGTGGTGCTGCAGAAATGTAGAATGTGCGATTAAGGAATGTGTAATTGCCAAATGAGACAGTACACACATCAAGTTTCTAAACAATACTTGCCAATATTTATTCTTAATTACACATGAGGTTCAATATGACCACCATTCAATGTTCCAAGAACTGCATGCAGCACATGACATCTTCCACAGCAGCACACAACATATTGACATGGAAGATGTTGTGCGCCACATGCAGTTCTTGGAACATTGAATGGTGGTCATATTGAACCTCATGTGTAATTAACAATAAATATTGGCAAGTATTGTTCAGAAACTTGATGTGAACTGTCTCATTTGACGATTATACATTCTTTAATCACACATTCTACACTTCTGCAGCGCCACAATCCCCCTGTTGGCAACTTTTGATACTAAATTTGTTTTCTTTCAAAATCGAAATTGCTTGTTCCACTGTGTGCGGCCACCAAATTTTGTATATTTCGTCCAATTTCATGGTGCGCTAGAGAGCTCTGAACACCTCACATTATTTTATGGCCACCCAGTATATGCAGGCCATTTTCAACTTTACAAATTACCAGTAATTCATTTCTGGCATATGCTTGTAAAATAAGAACTCAAATCAAGAATTAATTTCCCATAGACATAATGTTAAAATCAAATTCAATTCTCAGTAATACAATTTGATCACAATAAAATTAAGTAAAGACCAACAATATCAATAGTTTATGAAACAATGGTTTATTTAGTTAAAGAAATAAAAGTAAGTTTTCATTTCTTTAAAATAAAGCATATTATAATGCAGGTAACCTTCATATAACACAGTTTTTAACAACAATGTTTTGCTCTAATTCTAACACAATTAGAAAATTGCGGAAACCCTCATATAACACAGTACTTCTACAACATGGTTTTTACTTAATATGTTTAGAAAATTACATTTATTCTTTTACAACACAAAACATTTCATTAATTTTTGTAAAACCACATTATGGACATACAATACACACATAAAATGCATCATTGGAAAATATTTTGCTAAAATTAGTCATAAATTCAATTTCGCTAGTTTGCCACAAAAGAGACGAAATGCAGTCTATTTTCAATTTTGATTTGAAATTGAGTTAATTGTAAAACATTGAGTATTTTGTGTTCCAAACATTTAGTTATTGGATAAAAAGTAAATTTTTATTGTTCAGTAGAGGAATGTGAAATAGGAAAAAAATTTTTTATTCATAAATATGTTTTGGGTATGTGTTAAGGAATGATTGTTTTGTAGTGGGTTGTACCAAGTTAGGTTAGAAATTTTGTAAAGAGAGCAGAAGATACACAAATTTAAATGCAGAAAAAAGTTCAGAAAATGAAGTTGATATTATTAAAAAGAAAAAAAACATTCTTGTTTTAACTGAACATTCTTGTTTTAACAGCAATAAGAAAGATATAATTATTAAATGAATGTTACATAGCTGTATACTTTTTGTTTTATACATATTGTATTTTTTTGGTTCTTACATATATATTTTTCTTTCTTTATGTTTTGTGTTTATTAATAATCTTAATAAAAATTAAATTTCTTATGTTGTATTAAAGAAAATTATTTCTTTTTAATTGGTTTTGGAAGGAAACTTCCTTTTTTGTATTGGCTCCAGGTCTCATATAACATGGTTTCACATAACATGATGATTTTTAGGGACCTATCTACCATGTTATATGTGTTACCTGTAATCAATTATTTATGTCATATAAATGTTAAAGAATTTTTATTCTTTTGTTATTATTGATAGATAAATAGATAGCAGTAATACAGATGAATTACTGTCTTAAGTACAGTTTAGGAAAGGAAGCTATTTATATAATTTTCTGATAAAACAAAGGGCATACTATTTCTCTTCTCAGCCACCATTTTGATTTTTCCAATTTCATATCAGATGAGTGTTCTTGTTGTAAACTCAGTTGTACTACATTGTGTAGCTATGTACAGTCGGTTCCAAAAAGGTGTTCACCTAGGCAAAAGATGTTTGGCTTCCTTACAATCCTTACAAATCCCGAAGAACTGTATAAGCACTATTAGCAAGGTAACAAAAACTTTTATTGGCACATAACGTTTTTGGACAATATTCAGTCCCTCTTCAGTATGCCTATGTTTTAGTGAAGATAGGCATACTGAAGAATTGTAATAGAATACTGAAATTGAATACAATACTGAAACTAATGCTATACTGGCTTTGAAACGTGGATATAAAAAATTAAAGAAGCATTACTTGAGCTATTCATTTCTCCTCATGAAAAAACCTATTTCTAAATTAGAGAGCTCATCATTACTGAGCTATTAATTTCTTCTCATGAAAAACCTATTTCTAAATTAGAGAGCTCATCATTAGCTGAACATTTTGACAATTTAGATACAATAATATTAACAGTTGTAAGGGACAAAATTTTACAACAAATAAATGTTACTAGTAAATCTCTACAAAATCCCGATTCGGATTTGCTGTTAGCTAATAATTTGTTATAGTCTTTAGTTGATTTTATTTTAGATATAAGAAATAATTTTATTGCTCTAAATGAAGAAGCAAATTTATTAACAGATGAAACAAAATTTAAAGATGAGAAGAAAAGAGAGGAAAAACGAAAAAACAATGTATGAAGAAGTTTCACAGTCTAATGATGAGATTAAATTTCGTGGGAAAGAAAATGTCATTATTAATACTTTTAATGTCATTTGCAATAAGATAGTTTTGGAAATTAATGAAAGAACAAAAAGCTATTTAGACATATTAAATAAGTGTGACATTTTTTTGAAGAAGGATATAGATCAAGATAAGTACAGGATTAGCATTAATAAAATTTTACAAACTTATGGGACTGATATTGATTCAGAAAAAATTTGTTGATGAAGTTAAACAATTTTTGATAATGATAAAGGAAGAAAATTTTTCAATTAAAAATATGTATAAATTTATAAATGATAGGTTAAGGGTTACTTTTCCGAACATAGGAACAATTTTAAAAATAGTTTTGATTATGCCTATTTCAAATGCAAGTGCTGAACGCTCATTTTCTGTGTTGAAATGAATAAAAAATTATTTAAGAAGCAACTTGCATCAAAATAAAACAAGTGATCTATTGTTATTATGCATCAAATCATAAGTAATGGATTTGATTAATTATGATCACACTAATAATTGCAAGCAAAGCAAAAACAATGTTCAAATGTTAGCAATGGCACAAACATTCACAGATTTCATACATTAAAAAATATTCATTAAAGATATAAATTCATTATTAAAATAGGAAATCAACCTATCTTAATGGCATTTTATCATTAAAATATAACAAAAATTTAGCATGAAGTTTGTTGATATTCTTTTTTATAAGTAAGAAATAAGCTAAGGAAAATGAATTTTTTCATTTGCAAGACTTATCATACAAATCTTTGTTATTACAAAATTTCAATTAGTTATTTAAAATTTAATTTAATCTGCTGGTTTACTAGTAAAGAGAAAAAATAAAACAAGAGCCATAAAAAGTTTTGTTTAATTTTTAAATATTTCTGATGTCCAAATATTATTGAAAGCATTATATGAATAAAAGTTTTACTGTTTTGCTTTTTGCTGTTGTGCTTGCTAATTCTCAGCTTATTATTTAAATGAAAGAATTTTGCATCATCACTAGAAGATACCAACACTAGAGTAATGGGCATAAAAATACTTTTTTGCTACAGTATTATTTAAAAGTATAAGCATTTTTTATAAATGCAAAATGTCATTAATAAATGTAGTATATATTTGGTTTACACAAATATTTTTCACTGCAAATTCTATCAAAATTATTATTCATTTTTGCATAATCTTTCACACAATGCAATATAAATCCTAATGTTGCTAATAGTTGCCAATAACAATAATCAAAGACATTGTCAATGATAATCATTATATATTATTTTGAAATATGAAAGTGTCTATAATTTTAATTTGTTTGGCAAATAATTAGTGTTTAATTCATTAATAATATGATATATAATAAGAATCATATATATTGTATATAAAAAAGTTGAAAATTTTTCTGATACAGTGGGTGATCGGTTAACGAACATAATCTGTTCCAAAAAACTGTTCGTTAACCGATCATCGATTTACCACAGGTTTTAATGGGAATTTGATTAATTTGTTCCGGAGACCCAAAAAACATAAATAAAAAGCCGATCTATTAATTCGTTCCGGAGACCCAAAAAAACATAAATAAAAAATTATGTAATTTCTTACTATGTTTATTTATATGTAATAACAATAATATATACATACATAGGCTTGCATTTTCATCTATTATATTTATTTTCCGATAAAGAATCTGTCCAATATTGATTGCTTTTCTCTCTCCTTCAGGATTTTTCGCGTGGTATTGTCGTGCACAATCGTAGTAGAGCATCGTGGTAGAGCTCTCTTCAGAAATTTTCGAAAGTGATTAATAGCATTGTCTTGGTAGAGATCTCCACCTATTGACCTCAACCTAGTATGGGTGCCATTCTAAGACCAAAAAATTCTAGACCTTAACCTGGTATGGGTGCCATTCTAACATAAATATTGTAAAATCTCTCTCTTACCTTCTTTAATAAATCTTTGATTTGTTTAAGGTAAAATCTCTCTCTAACCTTCTTTAATAAATCTTTGATTTGTTTTATATTGTCTCCGAATTCATTTTAATCGGGAAAATTACTTTTCTTCCATCCTTACCCATAAGTCCATGGACGTGCAAGGCCTAAGCCTGTCATTCCGTTAGGTTAGTTAAACCGAATTATCCATGGAATATTTTTATCTGGCGGCAGTCACTTATAGAGCTGCCATCATCACAAGTTGACCAACATCCATGATGAAGTAAACCGGAAGAGATTGAAGGATGGGTTTCAATGGTCCGGACCCAGATCCCTCCTAAAATTGGAGGAGTTGGACCTTGAAGGATGGGTTTCAATGGTCTGGACCCAGATCTCTCCTAAAAATTAGAGGAGTTGGACCCCCATGGTCCGGACCCAGATCCCTCCTAAAAATTGGAGGAGTTGGACCCCCTGATCCTCCAGAATGGTAAGCCACAACTTTACCATGCAACCATCCGGCTGATCTGTCATTTGGTCAATCCGCGGGTCCCAGCTGTGAAGTGTTCGTTAACCAAACATAAAAATCTTTCAAAAAAGTGTTTGTTATTTGAACTGTTCGTTAACCAATCACCCACTATATAAAGAAAAATTTATAAAATTGTTCACTTATAAAATATTCAAAAAATAATTTCGTTTTTATCATGAAAATATTTATATATTAATTTTCTCCAAAATTTGATATTGTTAATAAAAAGAGAACATAGTATCATTTTTATTTTAATATGTGAAGACTTCTTAAATATTTGATTCTATAGTTTAAATCAACAAACTTTGTTTTCATTAAATAAACTATCACTGCATTTATTGATAATTAAAGGATTTCTTAGAGATTTATAAAGAATGTAAACTGATTGCAACTGGAATATTACATGCCATATTGCATTTTGCTTTCCATAGCAGCTTTCTATCTACATTGCAACATATTGAAAAAATGAAATGAAATTATTAAAAATGAGCATTTTTACTAATTTATTAAGATTGAACTGAAATTTTAAATATTTTAAAATTTAAAAAATATTTATTTATTTCTAATAAATCGATATTTTATGAAATAGTACACTTTTAGTACGAATATTTCTCTTGAATTTAAAAATTTTCTACTGAAAATGTTGGTGCGCTTATGCATAAATATGGCAATAAATTAAATCAAAATACTATTTAAAAATTTTATCATCACTCAATATAATTAATAGTTTACAATAAATTAAATTAAACGCACAGTTACAAGGTGAAGTCTTTTTCTTATTAAATAATTTTTTCTTAAATAATTCAATCTAAACTCTTGCCAATCTAAAAATTCGAAATATGCATGCATATCTAAATTTAACAAATCTTTAATATAAACAGGAAAACCAAAACGCCAACGGATGGAATATTAATTTGTGCATGAATAGAAATATTTAAGCATTCAATTCAATAAAAAGAAAAAATAAAAATGGGAAGTTACCCTTAATTTAGAAGAAGTTAATTAAACCAAAGCATGGAACAACAAAATAATGATTTGCATTAGAAAATTACTTCCATAATTTAAAACTAGGATAAAAATTCTAATAATTGTTTTTACTTAATCATTACAAAAAGTTACCAAAGTTTATTTAAAAATTTATTGTGATTTATATAAACGAAGTTTTGGTAAATATTACCTTTAATCTGGATTTCGTTACTTTTCCTATTCTGTTGTGATCTAATGCATCAAAGGAGTGCCACAAAGCATTCTTCACGTCTCTCCACAAAGCCATCGATGCACAAAACGATGACAATTTAACGACACCTCTTTATTCAATGTTAATTGCCTTTAATGCACAGAGACGCATCCATTTATGCATCCGATCGACGTTTACTCGTTCAATGACAGTCGCCACTCCACCCAATTTCGTTTATCAAAAAAGGCATTGACCATTGGATCATTTAAAAAAAAAAAATTTATTTGCTTCCAACAATTATAAAAGACGTTGTTATATTCAATATTCATTATTTTTAATGAATAAACAGAAGAAATTCTTCTAGACTATATATGCGAATCTATTGAAATCATATTTCGGGAATAGTTTTCCGACATGACAAATAATTAAAAAATAAATAAATATTTAACACAATTTTTTCTTGTTATGGAAAAACATATTTTATAAGACGTTTAATTTTGTTTAGAAATTTTGATTTTGCATTAAAGTTACATGTTTTAAACTTCAAGAAGAAATGATAATTATTAATATTGTGAATAAGAAAAAGGCTACTGTTGCGTAATCATCATTTAGAATGCTATCATTAATTTTTGTTGATTATCAATTTTGTTTAAACCTATGAGATAATTTTAGTTTGTGCATTGATGTAAAAGAAAACAGATATGTTACTAGCGCGATATAATAAAAAGGTGTTCAAATTATGGGAGATCATCTGGAAAATCTTTAAAATAGAGGCAATTATTAAGAT
Organism: Olivierus martensii; assembly: GCA_000484575.1. Classification (NCBI taxonomy): domain Eukaryota; kingdom Metazoa; phylum Arthropoda; class Arachnida; order Scorpiones; family Buthidae; genus Olivierus; species Olivierus martensii. The sequence goes on along the minus strand of AYEL01028046.1, from coordinate 126,513 downwards.
TAGGCTATAGTCAAAAATATATTTCTATTCTCATATGACAGTAAACATTTTATTTATCCCATATGACAAAACATATGAGAAAATGTTTTTTATGTGTTCGATTCGTCTCGCATTTTCAGAATCTTACTCATACAGAAGATAAGAGAATTAGTCTTGTTGGGTTTTCTTATGAAGCCTATTATTGTTGTCATAATTGTTTTGTAACTTTGCCTATTACTGATTAAAGTTCCTTCATTTGAAATCTTGTATGCGGCACTAGTTTAACCTTTCTTTTTTTTTCAGCCGCGGGGAAAGAGTTCACTTCTCACATGAAGGATCCGGATTCAATTTTCAGTCCATATACTTTTAATATTTATTCAGGAAAAGTCCGGCCCAGACCTTTTTTTCTTTTTTGCATTTTTACGCCCCTTTGCAATCAGGGAGATTACTTAGAGGCGGGGTCGGTTCCAACCATGGGCTGCACCCACACCTGGGGAGAGGGACGGATGGTGAAGGATTGGGATCGTTGGACTAGATCCGGAACTCCGAAAAACTTTTCAGGAGATGCCGGATCCGGGACGCCGAGTCCTCCTGCGTGGCACGCCAACGCGCTACTACCAGGATGGCCATCCGTCCCAGTTTCGGCGTGAATGTCCCGATTTAAAAACAGGAATCCCTTGTCCCTCTTTATTATTCAAAAATCCCACCATCCCACAATTTCATATAATTACCACAAATTTTAATTTTATAAACGTTTTACCAGTCAATGAATGAGACTGAAAGAAAAGTGGACAGTTGATTAAAAAATGGGTACCTTTTTTTCTAAATTCAAGGCACCAAACCTGCTAAAAATAGTTTGCTATATTTTATCGAATCCACATATTAAAGCTGCACCTGAGAGAATTTTCAGCTTGATGAAAACAACTTGGCGCAAAGAAAGAAGTGATTTATCATTAATTTGGAAGCTGAACTAATGGTCAAAGAAAATTGCAAATTAACATGCGGATTTTTGAAAAATTTTAAATACGGCTCGGTCATTGCTTAAGTGCTGTAAAGTTATATTATACGTTACGTGAAGCAAGAGGTATTTATAAAGTTATAGTTAAAAAATTTTTATTTTAATAAAACTGGCAAATATTCTGGTTCCTGTATTAATAATGTTTTTCTGCATCATATAGAATATTTTCTTTTAATAGGAAAACCATCCATATTCCAAAACAAAATATATTTCAGTAAAATTACAACACAATTTTATTTGAAATTTTTAATTTGTTTTGTAAATGTTATAAAAATATTCATAAAATATGAAATATATTGCGAACAGTTTTATAAAACATACTAGAACTAAAATGGCCCTATTAATTATTTTTTGATTTTGGAATTAAGACAATATATGGTGACACTAATCCTAATTTAAAAAGTAACTAATTGCAGTTTAATTTTTGCTAGGTATATTTGGCTTTAGTAAAATATTTGATTATATCCCATAGTTGTTAGTATAATTTATTGTAAACATGAAATAAATTTAAAAAGTATTGACTTTAAGACAGTTAATCTGTCTTAAAGATATATTGGTTTTTATATAAAAATTTATGCTTTTAATATCTTGTATTACTGAAGCTTCTATTACTACTTTCCAGTAATAATATTGTTTGGTGAAACATTATATATATATAAACATTGTGTGTGTGTGTACACACAGGATGTTTAAGAAAATGTCCAGAATTCAGTATGTGATAATTTTATTTCTAATTCAGAAAGGGACACATTGTTTGCTGATGCTGACACAAAACTGGAAGATTTTTTAAAGATGTTCAATATGGGTGCCTTTATAATTCTGTACACATCGAACCTATAATCAAATTCCATATGTGCATAATCGTTGCACTGTCCAGTGAAGCTATGGCTGCTGTTATGTGCTCCTTTTAATTCATCTGGTATCTGTTGCATGATCTGGATCATGACCAGATGAGATGAATCATCTGGTATCTGTTGCATGAACATAATCTTTCACAAATCCTCAGAAAATTTGTGAAATTTGGCAACTTTACAGATCACAGGATAGAGCAACTCTCTCAGTCTATAGTCCTGGCACTTTCTGATCAAGAAAATGACAAACTTCATTATAAAAGTATAGAGGAGAGCTATCCTGCTGGAAGATGAACTGTCTTTGCCCAAAAATTCTGCTTAACTTGAGGCCACAGCAAGTAAACAAATTCAGAAACATATTGTTAGTGATAGTCTGTTTATCTAAGAAAAATTGCCTGTAAATCTTGTCCTTAGACATTACACAAAAAATCTTTTGACAAGTCATACTGCAACTCAAATCAATTTGTTGAGGGATTGGCAAGACTCCAGTTTCATGCATTATGTATGTTCACTTTTCTAGTGAAATGGAATGTTGCTTCATCACTAGATGAACTCATCAGTGAAGGTTTCATCATTTCCCATCTGTTCTTGAAAATCTGCAAAAAACAAGACTGTTGATTTGTCAGCTTCACTGATTGTTTGCACCAGTGACAGTCAATTGAGCTTAAATTTTAGTCTTTTCTGCAAAATCTTTGAAATTCTGGTATTTAGCACCCCCTCTGTTCCCTGCTGTCATGGTGGGTCCAGATTCTGCAGAAAGGCTGACTGCACTCTAATATCTGCATCAGTGATCAGTGGATGCCCAACTTAACTTTTTGTGAACAGTCATTTTTTTTCAGTGAGTTGCTTTTACCACCTAATGCTCCTCCTTATCTGGAAGATCCTTGTGAATAATGTCTGGTAGCATTGATATGCATATTTGGGAAAAATTTGTCTTGAAACTAAAACAGCATTACACCTTTTGTTGAGATGTCATGTAAAGAACACAATTACAGTGGCTCCTTGTGAAGAGAAGGAATTTGCGTTATTACTTTCAGTAATAAGGCAAATTTCTGAAAATGAAGTAAATTCCTTATTACTGAAAGTATAAAGACTTGGATAGTTTTTGCTTCATATGGTACATGGTTCATCAACAGTATGCATAGTTGCTAAAGCTACAAGTTTTTTGGCATTTTTATTTTATTTTTATAAAAACTATATTTATATTAAATATATAAATTATATTTACTATTGGGGAAAAATGCATTAACTTCCAAAAAGTGCATTTTAATATACTATTGAATATAGAGCAAAATAATATCCAATGAACTATCTGTTAAAAATATTGATATTGATTGTTTTATATAGGCTATTGATGAGGATTTTAATTATTTTATAGGAGGCATGTTCATTTGAATTTTAGAATTATATTGCAAATTATAAATTAAAAGTTCGGAATAATTACTAAAATTTTATTTCATGTGGCTTTCAGATCCGAATTAAAGAAATTCATTAAAATTTCTCCAAAATTAAATATATCTGAAAAATCATTATCATCTAAAATTTTATAATTAGCCATCAATTTATTTTTAAATAAATTAATTTCATCAAAGACAAATGTCTATGATTAATAAGTAATTTCTTAACTTAGAAGTACTTTTGTTTTAATCTGAAAGTGATTGCATAAATTTATTAGTTTTAAAACAATTTAAATATAAAAGATTTTTAAAAAAAACTTCAATAATTCAATACTTGATTAAATTTTATATGATCTTTAAATGCACTATTAAAATTTTTCATAACATATAATTTTTAAATAAAATGCTTGGATGTATTAAATATATCCAATAAATGTCACATTACAATAACTTGAAATAACAGCATTTGAAAGCAGTTGATAAACAATAACTTAATGTAACATTTTAGGTTGTATAAACAATAGTCTTCAAGAATAGGACTAAAAAGAATAGTTTTAGTTCATTTTCAAATGTATATCACTAGAAAAAATACAAATATTTAAAATTTTAAAATTATAAATTTCAATTAATACACAAAATTACTGATGCACTTTAAAAATAATAGAACTAAAACTTTGTATTCCTTTTAGTTCTATTCTTGATGCTGAAGATTGTTTATATGACAAATCAAATATTGATTAATCAAACACAATCAAATATTGATTAATCAAACACTGATTGTTACATATAATTACATAAGAGTAAAACAATAAAATTAATACAAAGACAATAAAAAATAAAAATACACATAATACAAAATTGAACATAAAAAGATAAATAGTAAACATATGAGTGCATTTAAGTAACAAAGTTAGTAAAAACAAATATGTAAACCACAGATAATTTAGTTATTGTTTATCAGCTGCTTTTGAGTATTGTTATTTCAAGTTATTATATTTGTTCCTGTTATCAGCAGTTAAGATTTTAGTTTACCACATTATATTTTCATAGCTCCAAAACATTATTTCACATTGTTTTTTTTTATAGTACTGAATACTATGTTCAATTTCACAGTTCTATTTCATATAGTAATTTATAATTTGATATTCATATATAGTGTTTGTTTTTACATTATTCAGTTTATTGAAAGGCATTTTTGTGGTATTTTATCTAACTCTTATCAATACAGTGGTACCTCAGTATACGTCCTTAATCCATTCCAGATCCTTGGACTTATACCAAACAGGATGTATACCAAATGAATTTTTCCCATAAGAAATAAAAATGATTAATCTGTTCCTACGAAAAAAATCCTATTGTTATTGGCATAATATACATTGATGGGATTGTATAAAATAATTTAAACATCATGCTTAATACTAAAATCATAAATACAAAAGCAATTACAGTAGATGAAATAAATGAAAATTTAATTTCACTACCTTGCTGAGAAAAATCGAGTGCCTATTAAGATGGTGCTGAGAAGGGAGGAGGAGGAGATGTTATTGTTTGGAAGAAGAGCCTATTCCAATAAAACTTCAGGAATCTGAAATTCTGGTGTTTTTTCTCTTTCTATGTTCTGTCTCTTTTCTCTACTTAAATCTTGCTGAGGCTCATCAAGGTTGACTTTTACTGAAAATCTGTTCAAAGAACTTTGCTTCTGCCTTCTCAGGATGTTTCAGAAATATGCAAGCCGTGATAGCATTGTCTGGTCATTCCAGACAATGCTTATTTGGGTTTGTTGGGGTGGTACTTCTCTGCAAGTTTTATATAAGGAATGTGTTTTTTAAAAGAACACACATCAGACTCATGCAAATCTATTATGCAAATCGGTCATATACCAAGCAAAATTTTTTGCATCCAAACACAATGTATACTAAGTTGAACTTATTCCAAAATGGACATATACCGAGGTACCACTGTATTTAATATTTATGAAAATTAAAATAATCATTTTATGTTGAATTCAGTAAAATTTATTGATTTGAAAGTAAAAGAAAATTACATATTTATGAACAAAAATGATATATGCACAAATTCTTAAATTTGGAAGATGAACATAATTCATTTACATTAAAACCTCTTTTAACAAAAAATTTCATGGAATGATGATGATGATGATGATGATTGGAAAGGTAATATATGTAACATAAAAGAAAATTTTATACTTGAAAATATCACAAATATTTTGCCATTGTCACTGAAAATATCAAAATATACTAGATCCATGATTTTTTATTCACCATAATTTTGTACATCAAATCATGTAATAATATATTACTGATCATAAATTTTATTTATATTTAAAGGACAGGATATAGTATGTAACCTTTGATTTTGATCTGTTTCTAGAGAGAGAAATTAGAGCAGAAATGATTGAATAGATGTTCAAGCTTTTTGTCCAATATACTCTTCTAATAATAATTTTCAATGCTTGAAAATTGACAATTCATAAGATTATGCCCTGAATTGGTTTGAATCTATATAGCTTGTTGGAAGAATCCCTCAAATTCCATGTCTCTGTAGAGCAGTTGGTTAAATGCTTGTTTGTTAGGTGCTATCAACATCCTGAATTTGATCCCATCTCTATTTTTTTATGTTAATATGTAGTCAAATATAATATTTTATTAATGCATAATAAAAGAATTTTTGTCTTGATAATAGGATATTAATAGCATGTATTTATATTCGTATAGGTATATATTTATAACTTTTTAAAAAGAAAGGCCGGAAATGACTAAAAATTTTGACTTTTTTTGGGTTACTTCATCTAGTTTGTCGAGATTATGTAATTTTTTCACATTATCTTTACCCTTTATGCATTTTTTATATCAAATTCAGATATAAAATATGCTTGGTTTGCATCAGAATTGATTCCAGGAATTATTACCACCAATTGAACCATGTTTTCTGCCCTAGTATGAAATGCATCAATTGAAATGTGTTTGCATAGCATGTGCTTTCATAAGTTTGTGCAGTATTAACACTTATCACGTGTTTTTATGATAACTATCATACAAAATGTATTAATCCATTTTATTAGATATAAAATGTATTTTTAAATAAAAATTAGGTATACAGTATATACTTATGTGAATATAAATACATGTAATTAATATTGTATTATCAAAACAAGAATTCTTTTAATATGCATTAATAAAATTATATTTGACTAAAATAACATAAAAAAGAAAAACAAAGATGAGAATTGAATCAATGAGCATCTAATTAAACATTTCAGCATCTAACTAAAAAGCATTTAACCAACTTGTGTTATGGGGAGACACTAAAGTGTTCTTCCATTGGGCCATATAAACATAACCTTATGAACTGTACTATCAATTTTCAATCATCAAAAACTATTATTATGAGGGTGCATTTGATAAAAAGCTCAGATGTGTATTTAATTATTTTTGCTTTAGTTTTACTCTCTCTAAGATCAAAATCAAGGGATCAAATCACAGCAGTGTCCTCCCCTTGTTAGTACAATTATGATACGATTTTAACTCCTATGTATTGAATGAAACTTTTCTGCAAATGACTAAAAATGAGTAGAAGTGTGAAATTCTTTGATATAAATTAAGTTCTTACATTATTTATTATATAGGATTATAACAAAATATATAAAATAAATACAAATTTCAAAATGTGATCTGTTTTTTAATCAATAGAAAATGTTTGATTAAATTGAAACATAATCATGTTCTGATGATTACTTATAAAGCCAAATGAAAATGTAAATTAGCTGAATCTCAGATTCAATGCAGCTTGTTTAAGCAGTAAGATGAAATCATTTGTAGTTAAGATTATAAATTTATTAAAAACAAAGGTTTTTTGGAACTTAAACTTTTATATAATACAAACCTCAAGGGAATTTATTCCAAATAAACCTAATTTTACTAGCCAAATTATATCCCTTGAAACTTATTCATTAAAATTGAAAACATATCTAATTTATTCATTTTTTTATGTAAAAACTTACAGTAGCATAATTTGAATGAGAGTGCATTCATTAAAATTGAAATAAACTAATGTTTTTTTTTAACTCATTAAAATTACTGTTAAAGTTTCAAGGGATATAATTTGGCTAGTAAAATTAGGTTTATTTGGTTTTTTGGAAGTATGATACAATAAAATCTCTCCAGATAAGTTGGAATTTAATGTATTTTCATTAGTATTCATTTAAAATTATATTAAATTTTTAATCAGCAAAAATATTTGATAATTTTAAGTAAGCTTGTATTTAATAAAAAAAAAATATATTTAAAACAATTTTTCTTATTTATATAGCCTGATAGTCCTTATCAAGGTGGAGTATTTTTCCTCACTATTCATTTCCCTACAGATTATCCATTTAAACCACCAAAGGTAAACTTTGTAATTTCCAATAATAAAATATTAAGCATTTTTGTTCCATTAATTTTTTATTTAGTTTATTATATAAAGAGCAAACTTGTTTCCAATATAAAATACAATAAAATCAATCTGTGAAAAATTTAAAATTGATGTTTTTTATCTTTATCTACTATTTGATAGGCATTAAATCTTAAAAAACAAATATTTTGAATATCAAATATAGTTTGATATATTCAATATTTCAGTTATGTATGCTTACACATACAATATAAACTCAGTTAAAAATATATATACAGGTAGGCCTCCATCGAGATCTACACTCTTTCCCTACACGACGCTCTTCCGATCTATATGTATAAAAATATTAGCAGTCATTGCATCTTAGAAGTATGATGTGTGTGGGTGAGAAGTTATATGGCAATAGCAAACCTCATTTTTTTATATATGCAGAATATTTATGTTAATTTTTTTTTTACTCCAATCGAAATAAATCTCAAATTTTTACTCCAAGTAAATGGAACTTTTTACAACATATATGTCTATGATTATATATTTTTTTTTTATACAATTAGGCAGTTGTACGTTTTTAGAAAATGTATTATGTACAAGAGTTGAAAAGTATTTTATCATCAATGTTCCTAAATTTCGTGAGTGAAACCACACAACACATGAAATGTAAATATTTTTATAATGGTCAGCATTTCCCAAATGATGTTTCTCAAAATCTAGGGTTTCATCAATTTAAATTAATGGATCAACAAAAAAATCACTTTGCTTACAAAAATAATAGTTTCAGAACAGCCAAGTTATATACAGGAATACCTTGCATAGTACGATTTTGGTCTAACATGGTTTTTGTTATTACCAAGAAGGTTGATTATTACAATTATCAGGTGTGTGAAAAAGTTCTCGCTGTTTTCCGATAGATGGCTCTGCACGTAAATGGTGACGCCATCTATCACGACAGAAGCATCATTCTCAAAGCCTAACAACGTCAATAAGAGACTGCGTCAAAAAATTAGTGATTTTTTACACTGTCATTTGCTGTTCGCGCACAGAAATGTCGAATTTTGAACTGAATAAGTGCCATTTGCGGGAAGCATACTTTTTTGCTTTCATTTAAAGAAAACTGCAGCTCAAGCACATGATATGCTTGTGGATGCTTATGATACGTATGCTCCTAGTAAAACAATGTGCCATGATTGGTTTCACCATTTTGAAGACGGTGATTTTGAAGTTGAAGACCACGAACGCAGTGGTAGGCCGAAATTGTTCGAAGACGATGAGTTGGAGGCTTTGATCGACCAAGACCCAAGCTAACCCTTGTACGGACAACAATTTTACAATTGTACGGACAATAATTATTGCGTTTAAGCCGAGCGATCAAGGAAAAACACGCCAGAATACGCCAAACGACATGATAAGGTGGCTTTCCAGCACGACAACGCACAGCAGCATTGTGACAAAGTCGGTCAAGGACAAACTGCAGGCGCTTGGTTGGGATGTTTTACCCCACCCGCTGTATAGCGCAGATATCGCTCCATCGGATTACCACCTCTTCCGATTGATGGCACATGGCCTGGCCGACCAGCACTTCTCGAATGACGCCAAAGTTCGAAAATGGGTTGACAAATGGATAGCCTCGAAAGATGACGAGTTTTTTCGCAACGGCATTCAACAGTTACCTGAAAGATGGGCAAAAGTATTGGCCAGCGATGGACAATACTTTCATTGATGTATTTATTTTCATTCTTTTTTAAATAAAGACTCTTTTTTCGAAAAAAACAGCAAGAACTTTTTCACACACCTTATATTACACATATTAACAACCCTCCAAGTGCTGCAGATGACAGTCGAGAGTTATGTTTATGCAGTAGTTTTTTTTTTTTGTATTGGCTTTTATATAGACATGTTCTTTCCACACAGCATTTTATTATTTATGTTAATATTAGTATTTAATATTCTTTTATTATTTAAATATGGGTGGGAAGAAATAAAGAAGACACTGTTGGAATAAAAAAAATGCAAGTGGTTAACATTAGAGAAGAAACTGAAATGTCATGAGAATGGCTCTTCTGTTTGTTAAAATAGCACATGAGAATTCAACTTACTTGTTAGTGTTTTCTACAACTTTTATATCAGTTTAAAATGATTTTCTTTGTTAATTAGTTAATAAAAATTCAATTTTTTTTCACCTTTAAACATTTTTATTATCCTAAATCTTTGTAATAAAATAATTAAATTGAAATCCATTATAAACAGATCTCGAACTATGTAGTTTTGCATAGCACGGATGTTTCTTGAAATCAATTAACTGCGCTATACAAGATATTCCTGTATATTAAGAGTTTTCCCCTAGAAAAATAGTCACACGAATGTCAAAGTCTAAACCAATAACAACAAAGATGGAAATATCACTTAGTTCTTCCTATTTTAACGACGTTTACTAGCAATTAACATAAAATCAAACAAAATACAGCAGGTCCTTGTTTAATATTGTCTCAGTTAACATCATTTTGCTATTATATCGTCAGGACAAACTAAATTAAGAAATTAAAATTTTTAAAGACCGAAATGGAATAATGTTCTATTTTCTTACATTTCTCTTCATAGTATAGAGAAAAGGAAGTGGAAACCTAGAGTAGTTACAGAAAACAAAGTAACCATATATAATATAAATACTGTTTCAAGTATACTATATTTTCTGTGAATAATATATTAATTAAATTATACAACACACAAGACATTTGGCCAGATTGGCTGGATACAATGCTTCAAGTTTCTAGCAACCCACTCTTTGGAAAATTTATGAGGATTCCATACTAGGCTCGTGAATCCCATCCTATACAATTCAATACTTTCAGTGTTGGCGACCTGTTATAGGGCCTGAAGTGGCACAGTTGTTTAATAATTAGCAAATGAGTGAGAACTGACAAAAAATTAACCATGTATATATAATAACACCTGTGAATTCTAAGTTGTCTTTTATTTTTTCTGTCATGGTTTTATTCCACTTTCCATACTATGTACACTTAATGGCAGAGCATTTCTATGCCCATTACAGACTACTCATATGCTGAAGAGACAGCTGTCAGGTGGAAGATGGGTTAAACAAGCCATACCAGCTGCTTCTGAATTTGGGAGGTGCGGGATCACAATCTTCCAAAGTAGAAGCACAGCATGCTTCCACTACAGCCATCCAGTCGACAAATGTCTTATTAGAAAATAATTTTCTTTATCCATAAGGCATGATAAGTATACTATGTTACATTTTACAATTTAATTATGATTTTGTTTCATTTCATTCCATTATTAAACAGTACAGTAATATTTAGACTAAAAAAAATTACCAAATATTCTTTTAGTATCAAACAAAAACTTCTAAGAATATTACGTTAGACCTATGAGATTTTTTATTTCAATTAACATCACAATTTTGAAGAACCTAACCCTGACATTAAACAAGGACCCATTGTAAAATGGCTGGTCAGTTAATATTCATAAAAGAATTGTGACAATAATATTCTACTATTAAAGACCATCTCAGCACTGCATCAGTTAATCCTCTAGCATACAAAATTATTTAAAAATGATGGAAATTCAAACTTCTGAATTACTCTCTTAATAAATCCTAAGCTTAGGTGTTAATTATGTATTGAAACGAGGATAATTCGTAGTTTTCAAGATCAACATGGAAACTGTTTGGAAGAAAATTTTAATTTAATTCATCCAGAAGTATAACAATTTTTCCATAATCACAGAAACTAGAGAGGAGAATCAGTAATTCATTAAAATCTTTGCTTAATTCTTATAATACAGCTTCTACTATATGACTTATGCATTAAGCATAAAATTTGTCATCCTAGTCTGGTTAGGTTACACTTTTTAAATGTTTATTATGTAATAAAAATAACTATTTTTAAAAATCTGATAACCAAATGATTTACTTTTACTCTAATGTTTATAATAGAGGAACAAGATACGTGGATATTTATAATGCATAATATGAATATAACATTTTTTAAAAAGAATAATTATTAGACAATACGCGCAAAAATTTTTCTATTAAATTTTACATTTATTAATCTTGTTTTCTAATTAATTACAATATTAAATAATTTAACGGTTTTTCTTCATATTTTCATAGTAAAAATATTTTTTATTAGTATTAATATTTTTATATTTTTGTTATTTTTATTAGTTTTATAAATTTAAGCCATAATGAAATATTAATATTCGGAAGAAAATTTCATTCACTGTTTTCTGTTCCTAATATTAATTTCGAATAAATTAATTTATATTGAATTAGAAATATGATTTATGTTTGATTACATCGAAAAATAATCATTTATTAATTATACAATACAGTATAAACGAATAAATAAAAACTTTTATACAAGCTTTGCTAAATTGTCTCGACTCTACATATACAGTATACAGAGATTTATTTATTAAGACTATGGTATATATCAATATATTTTATTGTAAAATATTTTCAGGACATGTTTTTCTTGATAAAACAACGAGAAACATATATATATAAACATGTGTCCGAAAGACGCTCTTCACTGAGTAATGTGTAGTTTTGTAACTTCTGAAAATGTTTGTAGAGTATCCCTGTAATACCCACATTGCAACCCACATTGCATACAAGTTGATACAGTTGAAACCTTTCAGGAATATTGATAACCATATTTATAAGCATAGGCAACTGTATCAACTAGTATGCAATGTGGACTGTCTGTCAAGGGTATTCTAAGAACATTTTCAGAAATATGAAACTATTCATTATTCAGTAAGGATATTCTTTTGAAATCGTGTGTTTGCATAATCGTTTTCCATTGTTTTATTAAGAGGAATATGTCCTAAAATATATATAGACTTATTGACACGTATGTAAAGGAACAAAAAAATTTGTTAACTTTAAACACTTTCTTTACATTCAATATTTTTTTTTTTTTGATAACCATATTTATAAGCATAGGCAACTGTATCAACTAGTATGCAATGTGGACTGTCTGTCAAGGGTATTCTAAGAACATTTTCAGAAATATGAAACTATTCATTATTCAGTAAGGATATTCTTTTGAAATCGTGTGTTTGCATAATCGTTTTCCATTGTTTTATTAAGAGGAATATGTCGTAAAATATATATAGACTTATTGACACGTATGTAAAAGAACAAAAAAATTTGTTAACTTTAAACACTTTCTTTACATTCAATATATTTTTTTTTTTTCTGTTAATTTTGAACGAATTTTCTTATTATGTTTTTACTATATTTATATGTATAATCAAACATATACAATATATATGAGAAGGAAATAAATATTTAAATATATAGTGATGATTCCTTTGGTGATGATTCGGAATATTTCGACCACATGGAATTTCATTTGGAAAATTTGCTTTCCTGATGAATTAAATATGATTATAAATAAGTTATGATCAACTAATTGGCAAACCAATTTGTGTCAAATGTATTTATGACATAACAAAGAACATTTTTTTTAAATTAAATTTATATTATCGACTCGTCTCCTTTTATTAAAAATAATAATAATAAAAAAGTATGTGTTGAAATATATTTTAATAACCGCTAAATTTAGAAATCTTTTAAAACTGTACAAACAATGTATTACTGGTATCACATTTTTGTAGAAATTTTCATTATAATCTAATTAATCCTCGCAACCGATCTGGATAACTAAAAGTATGAGTTCGTCGACTAGACACGCATCATATGATAAAATTTGCAACAATTAATTACTTTCGGGGTTTTATAAAATTAAAAAGTAAAAGCAATTTTTAGTTTGTCGACGCGATCGTGAAATTAATTTTCTAGAAAAATCGTATTTTTTGTTATATAAAATTATGAATTATTTCTATTTATTATAAATAATTAATTACGTATCTAATACCAGAAAGAGTTTTATGAGTGTTTATAATTGAATTATTTTAACTTTTATTGCCTTTTATATTAAATAATATAAATGTTTATACAATATTTTCTGGTAATTTTATATTATTTTATGTTTTGTTTATAAGAAGTTTCGATTATTTTAATTCTTTAGCTTCGAATTATTGATGACGATCCACTGTTATATTTATTTATTGTTAATATAATTAATCTCTTTGGGATTTTCTTTTAATAGCAAAATTTTTCAGTATAATAAAATTGATATTTTTGATAATTTCCTTACGTTGTTTTGATGATGAAAATATGAATTTCTATGGAGGAATTAATTATTAGGATGAATAGAATCGATGTTATAGTTTAAAAAAATAATTTAAACCACTTAAATATCGATTTTTTTACAGGGAATATGATAAAAATTTCTCATGTTTCATTATTAAAGACGAAGAGCAACATGCATATTGCATCTTATCTAACTGGTATTAGGAATGCCGTTTCGTCTTGCTTTATTATGTTACGAAACATTTTATATGCCTTAACACGACGTGTACAGTCGTCGCAAAATTATAAATTTAATAATTTTGTTTTTGTATAGTTCTATTAAAAAAGAAATTAAATTAAATTAAATTCTCTACGGAAATTCCCGAAAACTGGTGTTTTTAAAATGCACAAATTTAAGAATAACACTCGAGTGACTATAAAATAAATGTATTAAAATAATTATAATTAATTTGCAAAATATTTTAATGAATATTAAAGCTTTAAACTTAATTAGGATCAATAGAGCGCGTGCATTATTTTAATAACTCCTCGAATTTATAGTTAAAATCTTAAAAAAAGGAAATATTGAAAGATCGACTTTTAATAATTATTTATCGTTTTTCGATAAATTCTTGAAATTCGGTTTTAAACATTATTAGATATTATGCAAAGAAAATACTAATAATATGATAATACAAAAAAGAGATTTTCTTGGTTTTAATGACCACAAAATTTCTTTAGACAGCTTAATTGCTGTTCGTTGTAAGTTGTCTACGTTCAATATAAATAATGATTTTCGTTAGGAGCAGAAATCTTAAGGACAGGAAACGATTTTTGACAAAAATTTAAATATATAAACTTTTGAATTTAAATAATATGCAAAATATACTTTTATAATTTTTTTCAATTTAATATACATATTTTATAATCGATTGAGATTATTGAGACACATTATAATCCTGGTTAAATTTTGCCTTTTAAACATTTCTTTTATTTAAAACTGTTATTTATAGAGAAAACATCAGATGGAGTTTGTAATTCTTCTTATTATTTAAGAAAGGATATAAAAAATATACATCCTTCAACAAAACGGTCTGCAATGGTACGTTGCTCGAAGCATTTACAATTCTTTCAGTGCTATTAATGCACTTATGGCAATATTTCTTTCGTACGTTACTTCTGACACTAATGACTCTGACTAGCAATATGTAATATTCGCTGAAGGTGATTGACCAGAATTCTGCCTCAGGTTTGATGTTTCTTCCAACAAAAAAATTAAAAAAAAAAGAAAAGCAAAAGAATTGCTTATCCTTTTAAATGGCAAAACTCAGTTTGAATCTTGCCATTGTACATAGAAAATGAAATGTTTATAATTTCATTTTTTCTATTAAATGTTGCGAAGCGAATAAACTGCTAAAATTTTCCGAATCAATTGTCCGTTTGAAAATGTTCTTTTATGTAGTTTTTACGATTTCTACTTTATTATTTTTGTTAAACAATTTCGATATTTTTTAATATAACTTCCAAGAAAATATTTAGATGGTTATTATTAAACAACATTTATTTATAAAACATAACACAGTTTTTGGCGAATATTTTTTTCTCTATATAAAAAATAAATATATTAATAATAATAATATAAGAAAGTTAAATAATTTTAACGAAAATATTTCAGGCAAAAGAAATTTTTCATAATTTTACAGTGGAAAATCTTTCGACTAACAAATATTAAATAACTATAATGTTGTATAATTAAGTAAAAGAGATTTCTTTTATCAAAAATTTTAATTAAAATTTTAATACGGATATTTTTATTTGGTTAAAAGTTGACATTTTATGAATTTGTTTTAGCTGGCGTTGTTATTGCAATTTTCGTTATTACTCTTTAAACTTAATTTTCGGAATGTGTTCCGATCGTATCCCGAGATTTATCCGTTCTTACTTAGAGCGGAAAGTAATTAAATACTGCACCACTGATTAAAAAAAAAAAGAAATAAAAAATAAAAAATTGATGATGATGATAGGGATTATCTGTTTTCGAAGGATGGAATCGAATTTTATTCTGGCAAAGACATTAATAAAGTTCTGTATCGAGAAACATTTGAAACGTGGAAGAGAAGGAAAAAAAACAGAAAAATGCTATAAAAGTTTTAGTGAACATTACTGTTTTAAGCTTTAAAAACAGAGGAGCTATTTTCTTCAGTTTCGACCTGCTTTTGATGATTGGATAACTGTATCTTCCGGATAATATTTCGCTCTTCTATGGAAGAATAGAGTAACAATCTATATTCTGTAAAGCAGGAGAATTCATCCGTGTCTTCTTTTGTATTTCTTTTCAGTTCGGAACTAATTAGAGCGGTGAAGCAAGACTGACTAATTGAATAGTGTCTTCTGTACAGCTGACTTTTTCTCTCGCCCATCAAGTATTTTTCTTCTTGTTCCGCTATGGACTACTTTTGTTGATTAAGTTATCGACAATAAAGTCTTCTTGACTACACGCACTTATTCATTCGTTCTCTATGAAAAATTATCATCTCTCTTTTGTCAGCTTATTATAAAAGAATGTGTTTATCCAGGTGTAAATTATAAGTGACGAAGAAATGAGAAATTATCGTAAAGGTGTGAAATACATCAAAAGCAATTTTAATCTCGCATACATCAATGAAAAGAAAAAGAAAAAATAGATATATATGTATAGAGAAACGGAATTTTACAATTGTTTGAAAGATAAACAATTGAAAGGGAAAAATAAATCGATAAGTTTTTTCTTTGATAAAAATTCAAGGATATATTTCAATAAATTTAATATGTCTTTTGTCAAAAATAAATAACAAGAAGAAAAGAAAGAAAGATGGCACCGAAATGGATGAAAATAAAGCTGGTGAATCAAAGGCGACTGCAAAGTTCTGATTTTGGAGCAATATCAGCAATCTATATCCACTTATTACAATTGACAGTAAGGAATGGAGGGGTAATTTTTGGTGGAAGCTCGATATAGCTGCGAGCTAAAGGGAATTCCATTCATTCCTATTGTACGTTTCAAGTCCTGGAAATGGGAAATGGAAGGTGTGCAGGTGTGATTGTCGCTAAAAGTTCACAGAGAAGGGGAGAATGAAACTGTCTGTTGGTCCTCAGGGTACCATGCTAAAGAGAATAAAGAATAAAACTTTGTTCAGTTTGAAACACTACTTTCATCTCTTTCTAATCATAAATTTCTTCAATTCTGAAATATAGGATCTCGATAAATTGAAATTATTTTTTTATCTTCTCTAAATTGAAGTTAATAAAACGAAATTGCGAAAAGTTTAATCTGGTTGTTTTAAAGTGTTTTTTAAAGCTTTCTTAGTGATTGATTCATTTATTTTATTTAATAAAAAAAGATCTGAAATTTTATATAATACAAGAAATTGGTCAGGATTTGCATGTGATACAAAAAGACACGGAAAAAAGAAGACAAACAGATGTTATCACTTCTCAGTATAAATCTTAGTTGATGCAATGTACAGTATTTTTTTATTTTATTTTTTTTATCGCGGAGATACGAAGCGATACATGTCATAGTCGTAAAAGAAAGCTGACATTTAGAGTTTCCAGAATTTCACGCCTTTCGGTAAATCCATATGTGAATAAGAATGTGTTACACGTAGTGTTTCTTAAGTTGTGCAAAAAGTGGAGATCTCCTAGTCCCAAATCGAGCTGTAAGGTGACTGTATTTTCTAGCATAGGTTATCGAATCGTCGAAAAACACAAAAATTCTCAATTCACATGGGGAATTTATTCCCTTTCCACGTTCAGGACACTTCTAAGCTTTATATTTATGTATTTTTCGAAATGTAAGCTTTGTAATAATTTTAAAAAAATCTTTTTTTTTTCTTCCTTTCGCTTCTGGCGAAAATTTTGCATTCTTGTAACACGTATGTTTATGGAAATTGATATCGGATTCTGCACTCGAAATGATTCTGATCTTATTAATGTAAGATAATGATTGGTTTACTGAGGTGTGGGTTGGGATTTACAGATTTTTTTCTTTATAAAAACTTGTAAACTTATTTGAAAATTAATTTAGAACGCCTCGAATTAATATTAAAAATGCATTCCGTTTGATATTCAAATTATCATCTTTAGAAAAAAATATTTAGATGAAATGGTTGATATTTTTAGAAAGCCATATCTCCTCTGAACAAAACCTGCCATGAATGAAGAAATTTGTCAAAATTTTCAGAAATTATTTATAAAAAAAACCAAGCATTATGTAACTTTTGTTGAATAAAGTTGTCGTATAATTATTAAAAAATTACATAAATTCAGTAAAATATTGTCATTTTTATTAATATTTCACATTTATTAACTTATTCTTACCTCTCGAATAACAAATTAATGAAAAATTATGAGATAAAATATTTCTTCATGTAATTATTTTTTAAATAAAATGCATAAAATAATAATTGTAACGAAAAAAAAATAATCGCACACCGAACCCGCGACCCATACCGGAAGTCAACACCGACGGACATCGCGCTACCGACTCGGCTACTCGGCATTCTGACAAGTTTGCACATTTTTTATCATATATAACAGCTATGAAAACTTTGAATCCATTTTTTTCGGAATTGGCTGAATAGTGCGCGCTAATAATATATCATATTAACACATGAAGAGTAAACTACCAACACACAAAGTTTGATTCCAAAGTTCATTTCCCAGACCGTGCCCTCTCCTTGTAAGCCAAACCACTACAATTGAAAAAATTGCACAGTGCGAATTTTTCCCCATCATTCATACCACAAGAATGACGTAGAGCGCTGGAATAACGAAACCATGGTGTCATTTCTACTTTAATGCGATGTCTTTTTAATATGCACGTTCCTTAGACTGTATCTATGATATGATAATTAAATTTTGTATTAAAAATGTTAAAAAACTTGAAGGCCTATGGCGAAGTGATATATGGAAAACAGGGAATGTGAAAACAATCAGTTACCAGATCCGGAAATTTTGTGTTCTACTCAAGCGTATTAATCAAATGTAATCTCATACACGTGTGATGCTACACTGCCCTTTTGAAGTTGAAACATAGCTAAACCATGGGCTAAACGGAAAGTTAATGCCTTGAATTTAGAACAGCGAATAAAATTGATTGAAGGCAGTAAGAAACGTCATTCTGAACGAGCATTAGCAGAAAAATTTAATGTGGGAAAAATATAGATCCACAAAGTATTGTCCCAAAAAGAAATTCTAAGTGGAGGAACAACAGAAATCGCAAATTTAAGCGAATGACACCCTGCAAAAAACATGTTGAAGAATTAAACTAGCATCAAGAATAGAAAATAATGAAAAATGTTGTCTCAATTAAACGACATCGAACATTACTTTGCCATAATTATAAAAAATAAAAGTCGAATGCGACAAAGCACTATTGATAGCTTTTTCCATACTAATTAAATATTTTATGTTTTTGAATAAATGATAAACTGTTTTATAAATTGTAACAAAACATACGTTTCGATTTTATTAAAGTGTAATCATTTTGTTTCATTTAAACGTGCTGTATTATAATTAACCTGTATAAGCCGACAACCTGTACAGACGACCAGTTTTGATTGGAACGGGAAGTAATCGTCTTATAAAGGTTCTACTGTATATGCACAAAATATAAATATATAGTGTGTCCCAGAATAAATGTTCCACTCATAATATCTCGGCTTCTACTCAATAGAAAAAGTTCATTAAGGTACTGTTTTAAAGCTGATCATCTACGTTCTCTAACAATGGAATTCAATTGAATCGAAAATCCATTTAAGTTTATTTAAGTTTGCTAAAAATATAAAAATGTATATTTTCTCACTTATTTCAAATGACACTTAATATTTTTATATATTTTTTTCTTTTGTTTCGCTAAAAGCCTTATCTAATTCCAATTCTTACAATACACGAATCAATTTTCTACGATGCATAGAACTTGAGATATCTCCAACTGAAATTTTAGAAAAATTTTTATCTTTCTAATTACACTGAACTAAAATTTAAAAATTGCTCCGGAACTTTTTACAAATGCATATTCCAAAAATCTTTACTAAAAGCTATTCACATTGATAGTTTAAATAATCAAATTTAATTCATTTTTCGCAGAGGATATGTCATGTTTCATAGTAATCTATGTCAAAGTTCATAGCTACCGAATACAGCTGTGCCATTACGACCATGTATTTTGACGTTACTCGTTACGTTGAATCGTCTTCTGGCTAATAACTCTATTGATAATACTGTATTAATATCATTCTTGACATTTTCTTTATTTACAGTAACTTTATATATCATTTGTTATTATTGAATATATTAATTATGGAGTAAGCTTAAATATATTCTATAAATTAAAACTATTATTAAATAAAATTATTAACCATCAATTAAGCGCATTGATGCATAAAGTGCGAGTTCAAAAAATCTGCTGTAAAATTCCAATGCAGGTCTTTTTAATGTCATCCAAATAAATTCTTTCAATGTAGCCTACTGTTGACATTAAATTTCTTATAAGAACTAATGTTGAATGATCCAACTTTAAATAATTTATGTTAGATCGCAGTAACGGCAATTACTTGATTTTAAGATTTTTAGCTCCTGAAGCTCTTAAAATTACGTTAGTCTCACATCTTCATGACTTGCGCGAAACAATTTTATCGAGTTTCTTTTCATTAGAAAACATGCATAAAAGTTTTTTAATACTAATTCCTGATTAGCAACATATCTTGTCAAAAATACAAATTATGATATCTTATTTTTTCAAAACTATTTCCGAATTTAATTCCCTCATAAGATTATTTAAGAGGCCTAATTACAAAAAACAACCTTTATTAGATAAATGAATTGGATTAAGTAAATAAAAATAAATTTAATATAATAATGTATTTGAAATAAAACATTAAGAGAATTTTAAAGACTTTTTCTATAGCAACTGCTGATCGTTAATAGCAATACAAAGTTCAATTTTTTCTCTGAATGCTTGTTGGAAAGTTCTGCTGAAATATTTTAAATATTTCCCAACAAATAATATAAATAAAGAAAATATCAAGAATATCAATGCAAATGATATAAATAAAATGAATGCCAAGAATATTGATATTAATATTATCAGCTAGAGTTATTAGTCAGAAAACGATCAACATAACGAATGATGTCTGTACCATTAAGTTACAGAATGATCTGTAACTTAATGGTACAGATGTGAATTTTATCATAGATTTTCTCTGGAAACAAGAAATAAATTTAATTCTATAAACTGTTAATGTGAATAGTTTTTAATAAAGACTTTTTTTTTTTTTCATTTTTACCACTCGGCCATCCGGCCGCCTAATAAAGACTTTTTTTTTTTTTTTCATTTTTACCACTCGGCCATCCGGCCGCCTTAATAAAGACAGAACATGTATTTGTAAAACATTTCCGGAGCAATTTTTAAATTTTTGCTCCGTTATATCAGTGTAATTAGAAAGCTAAATAATTCTTAAAATTTCAATTCAGGATATTTCAAGTTCTACACATCGAAAAAAATTGATTCAGTATTATTATAATAGGAACTAGATAAGGTTTTTAGTGATACAAAAGAAAAAAATAAATGAATTTTTTTAGGGTACCATTTGAAATAAGTAAGAAAATATACGTTTTACATTTTTAGAAAACGTAAATGGATTTTCAATTCAATTGGATTCCATTGTTAGATAGCGCAGCTTTAAAACAACATCTCAATGAGCTTTCTCTGTTGAGTAAAAACGGAGATATTAAGAGTGAGACGTTATTCTGGGATACATTGTATAATAACAAAATCTATAATTTTCTATTTTTATCACAAGAATATCACAAATCAAATGATTTTATTCTATTTTTTTCAGATATTAAATGAAGTTATATTTATTAGAGAGCATACTTTTAGTGATCAATAATTGGTATTCCTTTTAAGCAGACTAAAACTATTATCTTAATAAAATGTATTGTCTTGCATTTGTATTTTGACAAATGCAATTTTAACTTAATGATCTAACAATTTTAAGGCATTTAGACTTATATATTTTACAGTATATAATTCGGAATTTTATCTATCTGTAAATATTGTTATGGATGAATAGCTAAACTTTCTCTGACATAAGATTTATTTCATAAATAATATGTGATTAATGGTATGTTTACTAAAGATTAAGAAAGGAATCTATCTCTTTTCTACAGTACAATATTATATTGGAAATCTATTGATAGAATGATTTTCCAATGATTATATATATTATTTGCATAATTAAAAAGATTACAAGAAGTGTGAAAAATTAATAATGAAAATGATATAGATTTTGTTTTGTTTTAAAAATATTAAAGTTATATCATGTGTATGTAGTACACAAGCTAAAGCAGGTAATCTATGTAATTATAAAGGCAATAATACATATGTAAATAAATCATATATGAATCCAGAATTTGGACACTAAAAGTTGTATTTAAAATTATTTAATTATCATCGAGTTTAAATATCATATCTATTCGAAGTTCTTGATAATGATAATTGCAGCTTTATCGGAGCATCTCTTTTTCAATTACCTTAGTCTAACAACTGCAAACGAAGAATTTTTTTTGTGTGAAAAAATGATAGTCTGTAATAGATAACTTGAACGATGTTATCTGATTACTAAAATTAAATATGCTGTGATAAAAGTATAATTATCATTATCATCAAAAACGTACCTGATGATTTGGGATTTAATTTCGATGATATTTAAAATCATTCGAGCATTTACATAATACTCAAAAGCACAATATACACGGATGATTAACGATTTTTTTAATTGAATCCCAATATCAATATTAAAAATATCGCATTTTCTTCAGTTTACATCATTATTGTATTTTCAAAGATTCAATTTCTATAAAATTGTTTTCAGGAGATAAAATGTTTGTTTTTGAATATTTTTAATATGTAATTTCGAACATTAATTCTTAAATCTACTATAGAAGCACTTATAAAATTTTTCTGATATCAATATTTTGTACAAAACCATATAGGGCTTATGTTGATATGTTCAAAAATAATGTATGTACAGTATTTTTCTTAAATACAGTATGCATGGAAAATTAATCATTAATCTTTATAAGATTTATATTCTAAATGTCCCATAATTTTCGCATTAAAAGTAATTTGCTTCCTTTATTATTTTCTGCATGATAAAGTAATACAGGAAATATATAAAGTACACAAAAACAATTTATACTTGCCTCTAATATCGTCCTAAATTGACATTTCGGTTAAAGAATGTCTACCATGCTTTAATTTTCGTCTCTCATCATTTAGAGTTGTGTTTAAATTACTACAGTGGACTCGCGATTTTACGAACCTCCAATTTACGAACTGCACCTTTTTGCGAACTATTTAGTTGGTCCCAAAAATCCCTAATGTTATTCCCATTTGCGAACTTTCGATTTTGAAAATTTTTGGGAAATACGAGTTTGTAAAATCGAAAGTCCACTATATAAAAAAATATTTAATATTCTTTATAAGTAACTCAGAAAATTATACTTATAAAATGCTATATTTGTATGTCTGTGAGAGTTGTAATTGCTTAGAAAATAAAGGCAGAATCATCAAATTTTTGCAACTGCTTCAGTTTAATCATAAAAATTGTATAGTTAAATACTACTAGAAACTACCCGCTCATATAAATGAACGGAAATATACGGTAATTTTGTGATTTAATTAATAATACTGTATATAACGACGAAATATACCTCCGAACTCGTATAGGAAATCCCAACATCATTAAGAGAATCGTGAAATGGTATCCATTATTACGTTACAGCGCCATCTGAGGACTTCGTCTTTTTAGAGGAACTGCAGTTTCACTGTAATTTTTATTCTTTAATTTTTAAATTATTAATAATAACAAATAATTTTTTATTTTTATTCTTTAATTTGTAAATTATTAATAACAATAAATAATTTTGACTGTCGCAGACATCCGAAAATTAGACCTTTCTAACGATACCATACTTATAGAAATGGGCACAGTGGTTCGACCGAAAAAGAGACATCCAGCCAGCCAGCCACGTTTGACTATTAATATATATGATAATTATAGTCAAAATGGGAAAAGGAGTTAGGGATTTTAAACTATTAGAAAACACGGAATTAAACTAATGATTAAAATTATTTTCTTAAAGAATTCGAAGTGTGTGTCAATTGGTTCTACATTAATTTGAGACTGTTCTATTTTAAATGGACTAATTATTTATAAGGCGATTACTAACTTTTTCGTAGAATATTCAATGGAATAATGTTTTAAAGAATTTTTTGTTTATTTTAAAAATGTTATTAATTTTTATTAGTCAAATTAAAAATCGAAAGAGAGGGATCATTTTCAATTCATTCATGAAGGCTTTAAGGAAATTTAAAATTTTTAAATAATACTATATGGCATATGGTTTTAAAGATATTTTAATGTACTATTCGAAGCATGCTTTCTTTTTAAACTTCAGAAATTTCTTTCAAATTTACAAAATTTAAAATCGTCAAAACATCAAACTTGTGTTGTATGCATATAAATAAACAAAAATTCTGTGGTAGAAATGCTCAGATAAAGTGAGATAATTTTGCTACTACAGGATTGTACCATTTTCAAATTATAAGACAGAAATTAAATTTTCCTTAATTTCAATAATTAAGTTGAGAAATATGTACAGTAATACAGTGCAGTATCGATCCTAGTCAATTCTGCGATTTAATATTCTTCTTCTTCTTCTTCTTCACTTAATAATATGGAGGCTATAGCTCGAGCTTTTTCCTCCGATGACGATTTAATATTCAATAATTCTTAACTTTAATGTATTCGGGAAGCAAAGCGACAGAGTAGACGTCTAGTGGCAATTTTTGTAACTACTATAGTCGGGGTAGTTTGTTTTGATTTGAGTTCACAATGGATTATTTGCAAGTTTTGAAAAGTAAAAAATAATTGTTTTGTGCCTCAATGCTGATCAACGTATAAAAGTCCTGTAATATCATTGCATAAATTTCCATCAAATAAAGAATTTTACTAAAAAATGGGTGATTGTATTAAAAATAGGCAAAAAGTTTCTCCATACATGTTAGTATGCAGCTTACATTTCAATGACGATTTTTTTCTGAAAAGTGAGTATTTTATAGTAGTTGTAATAACAAATTTAACTTGTGATTGGTTCTGTTACCTCACTATTTAGTTTTGACTTTCTTATACTCCAAACTTGCTGGAGATCTGTACAGCTTAGAAGTTCCAGCTCATTTCTATATTAAATTCAAGCATAGATTAAAAAAGGTTTAAATCCATATGAAATAATACTATGGTTTTATCTTACCGATTAATGAACAATAAGCAGGCAACAATATGCTCATACTTCCCTCTAGCACCAGCTTTACAACTACAGGTGCAATGAAATCCCATTCTTGAATTGCTGACAAGTGATATTTAGCAAAATAATTAATATAATTCAATTATCTGAAAACAGTTATTCTATACAAGTGCCTATCTGATTTTATCAAAATTCGTAGTGAATGTGATGGCCCTTTCAAGTACGATGTCTGTTGGCATAAGACAAAAATTTCTGAATTATTTTCAATATTGATACCACACATAATTATATCTCCTGTATTTAGAACTGCTTCGCTTTCAATTAATGGTCTTGACCTCTCTCCAAGATATATCAAAATATCATGCAAACTGATAAGCGACATTTTTAAAACAATGAAAAATTTTCCAATAAAATCAAACAGAGCAAACAAGTACCCCGGTTCTGTCGGCCATATTGTTTTGATTTGCAGCGCCATCTATATTTCATTTCTCTCGCGAATAAACTTTTTTAATGCACATAAGTAATCACATTAAATAAATACATGTGATAAACTTTTAAAAAATGCATTGGATATTAATAACTAGCAATAAAGGTGAGATAAATATGTTTATAACCATCCTACAGTTCAGAATGCTGAATAAAATTTCGTTATAGCAGAGTCTCAGAAAAAGTTTCTGAGACACTCTTGCTATATCGAAATCTGAATATTCATCATGAAATCTAAATGTAATATTTTCTTAAATAGCCCTGATAACAGAGTTGAATTCAAATAAAAGTGAACGAGGATGTATTATTTGTGAGAAAAGATTCGAGCTTAATATACAATTCAAAAATTGGGCTCTATTATTGAGATTTAAGTGTAGTGAATTGTAGATCATTTGCATGTTGACCGCTCAACAATCCTAACATTCATATAAACAAGGCAGGAAAGTTTCCAAGATTTATTTTACAGTTTAGTGTGATATATCACCCAAGATTTTGGTGAGATTTTTGACAGTTTTGACAGAATGTTGCATGCCTCGACATGCTTACTTCTAATGAAAAAGTCAATCACATTTCCATCGTTATGCTAGGATCACTCCCAATGAAACATTTCCAAAACAATGGTTAAACAAAGAGGAAGTGCTAACACCACTGAATTTTAACTTATGGGTTTATGTGAAAGGCACAGTAAGTATACGGTAGCCAACTAGCAATACTCGAAGAAATACAAGATGTAATTGAATATTTAAATGTAGTCATTCAAGCATATACTTTGATAAATATTTGCAGATATCAATAATGTTTGTGTTAACAGTGATCGTTTAATTTGCGATAAAGGCCTACATACCACAAATTACTGTAGTCTATACTGTATACTAAATCACCAAATATTTATTTTCTCTGTTATATGTAAAGGATATATTTTCTATATTAAAATATTTATTCTTTTTCTGAGACATGCCTATTGTGTATAGTCTGATTATAATTTTGAATGAAAGTGAAGATATTAAGTTTAATTTTGCAAAATATCACTATATTGTTAATATAGTCATGATTCTCTTGGGGAATTTATGAATGAAATTTTCTTTCTTTCATAAAGTTGCTAAGAGAAAGGTTTAGAATAAAATAATAAATATAGCATATTTTATCTTATTTCTCAATTTTACGTTTTCACAGATGACTATAAAATAATTGAATTTAAATTTTGTAAAATTCGAATAAAATCGTGTATTGTAAATAATAATAGTTTTTTAAATATTTATAAATACAAAAATGCATCTGTATTTTAATAAAATTTCGTGGAAGAATAACTAAAATTTTAAACATTTTAGCCAATATTTTTTCTTGCAAATCTTAAGCAAATCTATTTTAATTTGTTTGTGTGTAAAAAGGATCAGATTATTTATAGCGAAAAATTTCTTATTTAAAATGCTGTAAAATTTTCGGTAGAATATCAATTTTAAATAAAGTTTTTCATCTTTCTTATTATTTTTTAAATATATTTAATTTAATGAATTTTTCTCTCGTTAACACGGAAAATTTAGCGTGATATCAAAAATATGAATAGAGAGGAAAAAATTTTCTTTCTCATTGTTTTATTTGCACAATTTCCTAACGATTTTATTGCCAGGATCCCGACAATGATTAATAAAGTACAGTAGAGCAACCATAATGTATAAACAGGACCGATGATGGTAGTCGCGAAAATAAAATCGGGAGGGTGCGTGGCTTTCATCCCATTGATATCACGTGATTCATCCATAGTTATCTTCAAAAATATTTACTTGCTAGACTAATCTTTACATTTGTATTTATATTTCTTCTATCATTCACTTTTCATCTCCAATCTTCAAGCAAAATTCGACTAATTTAAAAACCAGGAGACAGATGGAGCCACACTGTATCTAAATACGTTACGTTGCATAAAGCTAAGGTTAGGCCATGAACTGGGTGTAAAATCTGATCTAAATATTGCGATGGTGATGCACTATTATCGATCATAAAATCGGGTTATTTGGGTGTTTCGTAAACAAATTTCGTGATATAAAACGGATAAGAATCTGTTCGGGAGGAATCGATTTTCATAAATTTCCAATCGACACAATATACTGATTACTCCATCAAACAGTCAATTCTGTTGAAAAATGAGAGTACAAATAGGTATTCACCAATCTATATAATTTTGTTGTCTCAAAATCGTGAAATTGTAGCAGTAACGAATGAAATATGCTCCGCAGCATTTCAAATTTGCATCACGTCTAAAAATGATCCAAAAAACAATTTTTTTTCCTCTGTAAGAAAAGAAAAAGGAAGCGGCGAATAATCCATCGCAGTATGATGATTAATCCTTTGGATTGGCATTTTCCTACCTGTTAAGGTAAAAGTGATAAATGATGACCAGACCTCTGAAGGCGATCACAGATGGTGATCGATTCTTAAAAATGGCCACTTTAATTATGATTGGCGATATTTTGAGAGAGAAATATCGTTCGCGAGGCATATCACGCAAGATGGAGGAATCATTCACACGTACCACTCTTTTAAATCTTTACCATCTTTCGTAATATTAGGATTTCTAGTAGCTTTCTCTCCAGTTTTTACCGTACCATTCATATGTGCTTGTTGCCCATTTAGTAAGGATGGACTAGCTGAAACAGCAGCAAACTGATAGTTTTTGCTTTCGTCAATTTTATAAGAACCTTCGGATCGATTTCTAATTCGATAGACAATAAGTGCAACCAGGACTATGCCGATGAGAACTCCAGCTATGATACCTATGACTAGAGCTGTACTATCGGCTGAACTTTTAGTTTTATGATTTGGCCGCTGTACTTCTTGTCCCGATCCCGGATTCTGAGGAATCGGAACTTCGTAAATTATTAGTGGAGAGCGTGTTGTTTGGACGGTTGATGGTGATGGTTGGTGAGGTACTTGAGGTCTAATGACGGAAGACAGATCTTGTTCCGAAGTGTCGTCTGTAGGATAAAGTGGTTTCGATGCATCTATTATTTCTACCAAATCGTCTGTTGGTATTGGATTTAATACTTCGCCTGACCCAGAACCTTCCGGACAGAATTCTTCTTCATCGTCGCAAAGTTTGTCTTCCAGATTGGTCTCGGAATCTGTGACCAGATTCGTTGGATTAGCCGTGGGCAAGATATGGACGGGAGTGATTAAGTCATCACCTGTAATCAAAAGAGATATATTCATTTCTGAGAAAGAAATACAGAATCTAGATCAATAGTAGAAATAACATTTTTAATTGAACTTAAAATCTTGTAATGAAAACTGAAAAGAAAAAAAAAATGGAAAATTAAAACACTTTTATTTATTTTTAAATTTTTCTATTTCCTAAAAGACAAAATAATTTTTCCCGTTATATATTATTTGTTTTTATTTTTTAATTTTTTTTGTCTTTACTAGATTCCCTTAAACTTTCAAAATATAAAATTACTTTTTGTATTCGATTAATTTAAATTAATTTTAGATAAATATATGTATTGATTTATTTCTTTATACAGGATGTATATAAATTGATATCAAATATTTTCAGGACGTGTTCCACTTGATAAAACAATGAGAAATATTTATATAAAAGAGACTTTTTGTTGAGTAATGAATGATTTTATATTTTGAAAATGTTCATAGAATATCCTTTTATATAACAAAGTCGACAGTTGAAACATCAACAAGTCTTTAAGCATACACAACAGTATTAATTTGTATGCAATGTGTTGATCTTATTGCAGATTAACATATTCGAAGATATAAAATGACTCATTATTCAACAAGTAGGTTCTTTTGGATATATGTTTATATAAGATTTTTAATTATTTTATCAAGAACAACATGTCCTGAAATTACTTGACATCAATTTATGTACATCCTGTATAATGTAACTCTACAGTCAGATATACAGTATTTATTTCTTTATACAAGTATTTCTCTAAAGCATAACAGTTATATTTATATATTTGATTTTCATCATATTTATATGTATATTGTATATAGTATATAGAAACCTACATATAAGTATGATTAAAATTAATTAGCCAACCATTGCTATGTTATAGGTCAGTTATTTTTTTAAAGAAGCTTTTGGATTAACCATTAGAACAGTTTGTTAACTTTAATATTCTTAATTCTGTTTAGCATTTAATATTCAATATAAAGCAATTATAATTCATTTTCATTCAATAATCTATAGATTTTATAAAATCAAGTATTTTTTTTAATAATTTATTAAAATAATTTTTAAGGAATTATTATAAAAAATTCTGCTTTAACGTGAAATTTTGCTTATCAATGTAACGATAATTTTAAATTAAAATTATAACAATAAAAATTAATCCAACATCAAGAGAACCGACCAGAACCACCTTCATTGAAATTGCATCGATCCTCGTCATCCCAGCATCCAGATCCTCCTCCTGAAGAAACAGGGTCGTCTTCATCTATCATGGAACTTCCTTTAGGCTATTTAACAGAAAAATATTTTTATTTTATTGAGGATAAAAACTGAAAATTAAATTAATTAAACGGTTCGAATGTCAAACCTGTTGCATTTGAGGCGTAGGTGCTAAGCTAGACTGATGAGAATCGTGAGGAATAGATACCAGCAATTCTACATCGCCTTCAACTGTTACACTAGGATCGACTTCAGCAGCCATATCTAAAATACGAACTCCATTGAAAACCAATCCAGCAATTACCCCTTGGAAAGGTCGATCTATTTTATTTTTGATTGGATTCTTCTTGCCTCCAACTTGAATTTTGGAATGACTATTGAATATGGTCAGTTGTCTCCCTAAAATCGACAGGTTTATTTTTATAATTTAAAAAGTACCAAAACACAAAAATACATCAAAGGAATATAAAACAGATGACTGTCAATAAATCGAGTCGTTCCAAGAAAAGGAATTTTTTTTCTCCTCTTTGTTATCTCTATTTATTGTTCGTTTCTATTGTGAAGTTGTATAGAAAGTTATGTTCCGAGTAGATATTGAAGATGATGTGTAAAGTTCTGAATATATCAAACAAAATAAAAAAATACTCTTTACATTTTTACTCGCTAATAATCACGATTTCAACGAATTTCGAAAACAAGAATAAATAATACTATAAAGAATTCTAAAATTATTCCATTGATGCCCAAAATATTAACATAGGTAATTAAATCATTTATTCTAATATAAAAATTAAAGATAATTTGCTAAATAGAAAACACCGTGAATTTATAAATTTCGCTTTACTAGCAAGTACTTGATACGGAAAGATTTATTACTGCAACAGTCCTGCCAAAGATATGTGTACATCTGTAGCAATATAATTCAACTGAGCTATTGTGCTATTCACACCGTTATAGAAATCGTTGCAATACCCACATTTAATCATAGGTAGTGTGTAAGAGACACGCTCATTAATTTTTATGAGAAAAAGGTGGACATGATCCAAATAATAAACATTAATCATTTATGTTTATAATATTAATCGAAGTAATATTTCTAACTATTTAAAACAATTAGTAAGGTAATATATGCTAAAAGTTTCGAATTAATCTTTATTTTATATCAACACGAATTACCTTTCGGATGTTTGATTCTAACATTATGATCGTCTACTTGAATGGTAGAATTTGGTCCGGATCTGGTGAATGTGATCACGTGGTATTGGCCATCGTTAACATTTACGCTGAGTTCACCAATCGGATGGTCTTCAGTGCCCATATTATATACCATGAACACGTTACCATCCACCTATTTCGAGAGTGATGTAATAATTATTACTGCTAAGAGAGAAACGACAATTAAAACATTTAAAAAGCTCCTTACAACTTCTAATTCCATATAATCGTTACTGCTCCCGCTATCGATCCTCATCAATACTGCATTCACTGTCATGGTGATGATGCCCAGTGCTAGCAGATCGCTTTTAGTGTCTGGCATCTTATCTTTAGGATAAGTAAAGGTAATTAAGCCACCTCCGGGATGAAATCTGTAAGCGATGCTTTCTGAAAAAAAAACGAAACAAAATTTTTACTCGATTAAAAAATATTATTTAATAATAAAACTAGTTTTACATTTTGTCGTTGTTAGTTAAATTATGGTGCGGCGTACAAACGCTAATCGAGAATTAACTTAGTGTCGATATTCTATGACATAATAGCCGATTTAAATTAAAGGTTTTCTATCGCAAGTTAAGCTAAAATTACTCGAAATTATCCAGCTAACTTTGAAGTGACAACTTTATAACTATGTTTATCACAGTTAATTTGTGTATCATTTACTAAGCGATCGAGATCATTAATCATTAAACAGATATAGAGTTTAAAAAACAAAAAATAAATCGAGAATATAAAAATTGCAAAACAGAAGTTTATCAGAAACTAGAGAAGTTAATAATTTCCTAGAGAAAACATTTTAATTTTGAATGTTCCATATAAACGAAACATAATTTCACGATTATCGAATTTTGAAGTTTTTGTAATATCTTCAAGAAAACTTTTAGGTAAATTATTTTATTAAATTAACACTTTATAGCCCCGGCGGCGATACTTACTAAACTTAAAAACGGCTTTCATCCAGTTCTTGACATTAATAAATTAATAATAAATAATTTCGAAATTAATCTAACCACGAAAAGAATTAGAATAAATAATCAAATTTAAAGGAAAATAATTTTATTAAGTAACAGAATTTATAAATTAAATTTTAAATGTGTTGATGTAAATTTTATTATAACATTTTTGGATGGGAGATGCGGTTGATCGCCTATTTTTTTCTTTTTTTTTTCTTTTTTTCTTGCAAAACCAATCTATATTTAATTTCGTTAAATATGTGAAAGATGGCATTTGACTGACAGTCGATATTAAAATATTAGCGTTTTAGTTATAGAAGAAAGCGATAAAAGTTAAATTTAAGTTTTATTATAACTTGTTTAAAAATATTTTTGTGTAGGTTATAATGAATTTTAAAAAAAAGAAATTTTATTTTCACCGAAAGCTTTTATGACAGTTAAGTATAGTTGATTGACATAAAAATCGTTATTAAAAAGAAAAAATTACCATCGGAACACGTTGGTCCAGTAAAAGAAGTCATATCACAATCGCAGGTGTAACTGTTCCACATTTGCACACAAATACCTCTATTAGCACAAGCAGAATTGCTACATTTCGTTACAGGACCTGAAAATAAAAATTCTTTTATACGAACTGCGTAATATTCTTTTTAAAACAGGCTTATCATTTATTCCTTTAAACATCACGAACGTGAATACTTACATTACGCATGCAACAACTATCAAAAATAAAAGTAAAAAAGTCAATAAGAATATAATGGTTAAAAATCTATCAAATGGCTTTTGTTTAAGATTGAAAGAAGTGAAATTACTTTTGTAGTAGTTTAGATTTGATTTGCGATCAATCGTTAGTAATTATAAACACGAAAAGTTATTAACAGCTCATACATTAGTCGGCCTTTTACGACCGACAACCAAATATTAACATTTTACGACGTGACAGTTATTAAGAATGTAATTTTCTCTTTCTTGTTTTTACAATTTCGTGTTTAACGTTGTTTCTCGTGGGATTGTCCTCATTCAAAATTTATATTTTCTACAAATGAAAATAATATAAAGCACATTAATCAACCGAAGTGAAAGTATTTTTACTATTAGTAGGAACTAATTTCGTAAACAAGTTTTCTCTTACAATTAATTCGGGGTCAACTGAGAGTTAGTAAATTTTGCTGTCTTTTAATATTACTAAAACAAAGAAATGTTAAAATTATATGAAGAATAATATTTACGTAATTTTATTTTATTATATGCGATCGGAGATTGTGTGATAAACGATATATTAGGAGAAAGGAGGCAGTTGGGAGAATTGTTTACAGTCAAACAGGTAACCCGATACGTTATTATTATAACCTGACGTGATAATTAGTAGGGCTTTTGTTGTTTTAACTGTTTGAAGTAGATAAATAACTTTAAAAAAATAATAATAATCCTACAAAATATATTTGTCTATTAATTCGACTTGGCATTTGGTTTAATGATTGGTGACATTTAAAGAAACGATTCTCTTTATGAAGTGTAAAGACATTTGGTCGGTTACAGAGGTAAAGACAGACTTCATTTACATCAACTACGAAATCCAATAATTACCGAATATGGTCCTCGGGGAGTGACGAAAGGTTTGTTGTTTGATTTACGTCCAGACGTAATGAAGGACTGACAACAAACTTTAATTACATTGCAGCCTGACTGACTGCGATGATTCTCCTTTAAAATGTCTCAAACGTGTCGTTAGTTTACCTATGACGGAAGACTTACCTTAGGCTCTTCCAATTACTACCATTATTTTCGGCCATATTATGTAACAAACTCCAGGACACCCGACATAACGCTTCGGGATAAATTTTCTAATACGAGTTCGGGAATAATACCAGTTTAAATAGATATTCTGCTCGTTTACAGTGTCTTAATTAATTGTAATTATTATATTAATCGGTTTAATAATAAAATAAAATAAAAGTGACATACCAGCGCATCCCATCGATACTAAAGTGCTAGGTATTAATGCATCTTTGCTTAAGTCTAACATGTCTCCGTTAAGATCCAAAGATGCTAAACATCCTTCGAATCCGTGTTTTGATTGAATCAATTTAGGCAAAGAGGTATACATAGATCTTCTGACTCCACCTAGATACAAGAGACCGTCAAGATCCAGATGAATATTAGAACCTGCACTCGTCACAGTTGCAATCATGTCGTCCACCATTAATGTGTGTTGCCTCAGTAATGGTCGACCAATTGTAACGGCGTGCCAGTGATTATCGTTTAATGTGTTTCTGGTATTAGATCTAACTCTACGAGGCCCATCTCCTAGATTAAATATGTAGTGCAGATGACCGTCGACAAGCTCAATAGCTAAAAAATCTTGGTCTTTGCCTCCGTTAAATAGCAAAAGTCCACCGGGTTCTAATGTTTTAAATTGGAAATAGAGGTTCATCGAAGCGTAAGCTTTGAGTTGTGGCAATCCTATAAATGTATATTTTGATTTGAAAGTCACAGGATGGTGAACTATATGGTCTTTTTTACCAAATTTTGCAGTCACCTAAGAAAGAAAAAATATATATATTCTGCAATCAGCTCTCTTGAGTTAACTACTTAAAATTTAATGTAAATTTATTTACCTGAGAATTCGTCATTTGTCCGTTTCGTGCCATCTCGAAGAAGTGGTTTCCGTTAAAAATAAAATGTTGCATGTGGCCCACAAAGTTAGGTATATCTTTTACAAAATTCGAACTAATTGTATTGGCACTTTTATCAGGAACCACAGCTCCGATATGCATTGAATGAAAATCAAGCGTTATCTTTTGTCCAGTAAGTTCTGCAAAATAAAAATAAAAACAGTGATTATATATTATTATCTTTCAGTTTTAAATAAATAAAATTCAAAATTTAATTTTTTTGTCTTTTTTATTTTTATGAAGGAAATTAGTTAAATAATCGAGAGAATTTTAAATAAATTTCTTTATTTACATTATACTTATACGGTTTCTTGATAATTACGTTTATTTGGCGTGTAATATAACGTTCCATAACTCGGTTAAAATCGCGTTACCATTTATAAAAATATTAAAATTAATTAAGAAGTCAAATTAAAACATTTTGATACATATTATAAAAGTTTTATAACTTTAAATAGCATTTAAATTTACACAAAATTTATTCTGAGTCACTAGAGATTTTAATTTCAAGATTCTCTATCGTTAATTCAGCTTTTAAACAAACGATAATTTTGATGAGAATGCCTCGAATGCTTCTGTCGTACTTCATATCTGCATCTTTACAGATTATCATCATTTCTACTGACACCCGTAATAATGACTTAGCTCTAATTAGGGCCACGTAATTAACGTACAATTCGCCAGAGCGTGATTTGCAGTCCCAGATGACCCTTAGATATTTGTAAGGTCAAGTAGAAGTCACGTGACAAGACATTCAGCGAAACTTAGTACTGACACCCCTCTTTTACCATATCGAAGAGGATTTTTCGGTTGAGGTGATAATCGAAATGTATTATTTTCCTCGTTGCAGTTATACATTTTAATGAAAGGGAATATGTTCATG
Organism: Olivierus martensii; assembly: GCA_000484575.1. Taxonomy (NCBI): domain Eukaryota; kingdom Metazoa; phylum Arthropoda; class Arachnida; order Scorpiones; family Buthidae; genus Olivierus; species Olivierus martensii. The sequence continues at coordinate 90,726 of AYEL01028046.1, read as the reverse complement.
AACGCAGTTTAATAAATCTTTAATAAAAAGTTATTAATTCTTAAAATTAATTTACATGAGAAAATTTAAACCATTTATTTTATATTTCTAATACTCGCGCAGGAATAACGTTTCGCCGTTTATAACTCGCTACTTATCGAGTTTTACAGGCATTTGCGGCTTTAAAACTGCAATGCCTTTAAAGTTCGTAAAGACCGCTGGTAGGCATTGAACTTTTAAAGAGATAAATGCAAGAGAATGTATAGCAAATAAATAATTATAATTAACTTTGAAAAGGGGAAGGAAGTAAAATAATACAGAAAATTCAGCTCGGTAGTTAAAAATTGTAATTATGACGATAAAGAAATGTTAATGAAGATCGAATATGGGCAGTCTGCGTAGAATTCAACATAAATAGGAAATGCTTCCATATTTATTAGTGGTAAGTAGAGTCGGCTACTTATTTAACTAATTAAGCTTTTAACTAATGGATAGTAGGACTAATTGAGGAAACATCTCTAAATATTAACTATACAAAATAGTTAAATAGCATAAGTTATTTAATTCATTAAATTTCGAAGCAATTTATGCAAGAGAAAAATACAATACGGTACATAAAAAAGTTTTGTGGTGAATATAATTATATTTTTTATTCATTATAATAAATAATGATTCTTTTTCGTTTTGATACATCTTATTTTCGAAATTATGTTTTCAAATAAAATACTGTATTTTTAAATCGAAAAATGGCGTGTGGTATAATTATTCATTAGAAACGTCCTTATCCGTCTTTAATGTATCGTTACTAAATTATAATTGATAAGAATTAAATTGAAGGATTGACATTAGTGAAAACTTAATTGGTTATCAAATTTTAAGTTTCACTGAATTATGCGTGTTTATATTTCTATTTATTCCAGAATAATTCTTTTCATATGTCTGATAAGAGGAACAAGGAAAGTTGCTACGTCTTTCATTCATTTTTTTCTATTGCACGTTAGGTAATTCTTACAATTGTTTAACATGTTTTCTCTCTCAGATTTAATATATAAATTTTTTGTGGTTTTAGTATTATGCCACCAAATTCGCATTAAACCGAGTTTCAATGCAAATTTTCAAAATGGACTTTACAGTAAAGTTTGGAATGCTTTAATGTTTCATATACAAATTAATCATCTTTCAATGATTACCTCGACTAATGGATTCAGAGTCAACACGAGCTTCCATGCTTTGTCCTCTTCTCGTAATTTGAAGTGTATGCCATTGATCATCATTTAATCCCCTTCCAATGTACACTACCTGGAAATTAAACAACACGAGTATAAGAGATACTTCAAATATTACTTTAAAAGAGTAATTAAACAATGTAGTTAATTATATATATATAAGAATAGTCTACGGAAAAACAGCAAAAATCTCAAGATTAAACACTAGTTTTCATTTAATTAATTATCAGTAATTTAACTAGTAGTTTGTGTTACGCAAATGAGATTAAACATACTTTGTTGCTATCTCCAACATTCAATACGACTTTGGCCATTCCTGATTCCAAAGCAACTATCAGGTGACCCGAGGTCTTGTCGGAGGTTGTGGCTATCAGAAGACCACTAGGTCGTGTTGTTCTGAAGCGAAGACTGATGTCTTCCGCTTGCGTATAGGAACGTTCTGGCACTGTAATCTTCATAAATTGTCCACCGTCGAAACTTAGTGTAGTTGCATCTAGAAAATAAATAGAATTATCAGAATTAAACAGCATGGTTTTAAGATATTTAAACCAGATTTATTGTAGGTAGACTTATGCCTAAAGTAAAAATTTAATCTTTAAAACGGAATATTTTTAATCTATTCACTTAGATATTCGGAGATTTCACGGTTTGTTTGTCCCAGGAAGAACTTAAATTACCAACTAAGATCTGTTTTCGACATCTCTTTTTTGGTATAAAAAGTAAACTTTGCTTTTAAGTTAACAAGATTCACAGAATTGAAAATGTCTTCGTCTAATGTTATTTGTTCATAGATTTTATTTTTTTTTATTTTTTATTTATTTATGTTTTTTTTAGCAACTTTACTAATTTTCAAGATTTCGAATTCCAGTACTTCAACGCAAGAAAAATAAATAAAAAAAAAAGAAAACAAAACAAAAAAGTCTTAAAATTGCGTTACTGTAAAATTAATTATTTTAAATGTATTATTTTTTAAATTTATAATTAATTTAAAATATTCTAAACAAGTCGGCATAACATTAGCCAGCTGTTTCTTTATAACAGGAAATTGCGAATGGTAATTTTTCGGAATTTTTTCTTTTATCATTAACGCTAAATTGCCTTCCTAGAAGTGACTTAATATGATATGGATATATTCTATATGATACAAAAAATAAAAAGAAAGTGGGAAAAAAATAGTTGTGTCGGTCCTCTGACAAGAATGACATTTATTATTGTTGTAATCCATTTTTGACAAATGGACAACTGTAGCCATATTGTAGCAATTTCGCGTTATTTGGTGATCTAATTTAGATTGAAAATTGCGAAACCACGAAAACCAATTTGATCCAACAGTCGTAAAGCAAGTTGATCGACAGATGAAAGAATAAAAGAAACTATTTAGAATTGAAGAAACAAATTAAATTTATAGTACAATTATTAGCGAGTTTTTAAATTTAGTATGAATATAGATAGAAATATTTAAAATTCTGAATGCAAGAAACTAACTATATTTCAGCATATATAAACGTAAAGTTTTATCAAGGAGTTATTTTTAAGAGGAATCTATAATTAAGAAAATAAAAAATAAATTTAGAAGAGGAAAATACGATTTTTTAATACTTTTATCTTAATTATTTTAGTATAAAGTTTAAAAACCTTTTAAAGCGAATCTTTTAAAAAAACTTATAGACATGTTTATGTTAATTGTGATAAATATTAGATGAATGTTTAAGTTTTCATTTTTTCATGAGGATTTTTTAACGAATAAAGACAGTAACATCTAGAAAGACATCGATTTTATAATTCTCATAAAACGTTGGCTTTCAAATAAACTGTTTAATCAAAAAATTAAAACCTTTCCTTAAATCTTATTGTGTAATAAACAAGAATAAAATTTATATAAATTAATTGCATTATTCGCATTTTGTATTCTTTTGACATAAAATACTCGACTATCTAAAGGGAAAAAAATTCCATATTTATTTTTTCTGGCCTAGGAAACAGTCCTTACTCTATTTGTAAAAGACTTAGACATGCAAATTACTCAGATAAGTGGAATTCCAGGTCGAACAACGCGGAAATCTAGTTTTCACGGAATCTCTGACTGGAATTCCGATCAATTCCATGCCTCTTTCCGTGACTCGTGGCAGCGGCTCTTTCTATTCTTTTCTGACTTTTGATGCCAAATTGGGTCACGTGATGGGTCAAAAGCTGGTTCTGGAGTATGACCCCGGTTATAAAACCACGAATTAGATCGATTAAGTCGATGCGACGCGATTGAACTTTTTTAACATTTTGGATACAGGCGTGATTTAATATCATTAAATGTTATAAGTGCACTATTTCCGCCCGTTATGGAAGATTGCGAGTGTTTTAAGTCATTTTGTTGGAGATTGAAGGAGTTCATTGACCGGTTACTACAACAACTGAAGCAAATATTACTACAACCGAAACAAATTGCGTTACCATACGTGTATCTTTAATATATATAAAGTAAACTATTATATTCGAGAAATGATTCTAAGAACATGACGATCTGTTGTTCGAGCTAACTTGAAAATATCACGAATAAACGTCCCTTAAATATCGAGAGAGACTAAAATATATTATTATATAATTAATTTTCAAGTGTATAAAATAATTCAAGTTTATTAATATAAGTTATTTAGCAAAAATATTCGCGATTTGTCTTCGTCGCTTCAGATTTGACTCGACAATGATCAGCAGAGCGAGAAACGAATTAAAGAAGGATACCTATCTTCACTTTAGAAAGCAAAATTTTACTTTGCATTTACATAACTTATAGAAGCATTTTCTACCGAGAGAAAGTTAATTCGTTTTTTTTTCTTTCTTCCCCTTCCTCTTTACTTTTTCTCCGTCCTTGCATATTGATAAAAATCGCCAAGTAAAAACCTTTCGAGTTAGTCTGGCATGAAATAGTATTTTTGGAAATTTCTCTGTCAAAGATTTAAAGAAAACTCTACCATTGATTCGGAAAAAGTGCGTCAAGCCGTTGATGATCGATTTTATATTTTATTTTCGGAGATTCATAAATTCACGCGTGATAAGAACGTGAAAATATATATATCTTATACATACTATACACTTATAGCTTAACGATAAAGTTCTGGATAACATTTTTTAAAAATAAATTTCTGTACCCAGAAAAACAAATTATCGATGCGGATCATCAAATTTTATTTTTCTTCATGGGTTTAGAAAAACTTAAAAATTACTTTATTAGTATAATTAAATAATGTAAGCTAATAAACAACATTAATCGGAAAATATTAATTACTGCACCATGTTTGATGGTGCAGTAATTAATATTTTCCGATTTTTTAATAAATAATTTTTTATTATTAATTTCGTATTACGAAATTAATAGTAAACCACAGAATCCTTTTCTACTATTAGAAAACGAAAATCATTTGAGACTGTAGCTAGCAATAAATATAGTAATGTTAAATATATTAATTTACGAATAAAATTGTCATGCATATAACGATAAAAATTCTAAAGAATTGAGAATATTTGAATCTGTACCCGTCTAATTATAACGGCATAAATTCCGGAATATGGTTTAGTCGATTCTCCTTAATTGTGTCTTTCTTATCGTGAAAAGAAAGAGCTTTAATGTTTCTTCTTTTTTTCTGCGCGTAATTAAGTAAAATTCTGAAGGAAATAGAGCGATTTGTTACTTTAGAAAATACATTAACGAGAAAATTTCTCCGATAATAAACAGCAACCATTAGTTCATGGAAGTTATACCAGATGGCAGGAGAAGCCATCATTTTCTTCAATGTTTCTCTCTGGGAGTTCCACGTGTGCCATCTAATTTTGAACGACATTTTCCCAAATGGCCGTAGCAGGAGACAAACCTAGACAGTTGGAGACTTCTCTTTCCAAAAGTTTGGAATTGTCAATCAACCTATGTCATATTGACCAAACAAGAGGTCAAGATAACAGACAGTTACCAGCTGCTATCTTCTTTTTTTTGTTATCATTACTAACTGCGGGATAAGAAAAAACTCCCTTATGACTAGGAATCGTCAACAAAGAGGAACAACCGAATAGACGATAAATCTAGAAAATTTGGTTTTTCCCCACGGAAAACAGTCGAATTAGATATCAAAAACTGATAAAATTAATATTTTTTTTCATTATTACGTTTCTTTTCTAACCTTAAAATAACAATGTATTTGTTTATTTTGAACACCAAATAGGAGTTTCGATTAGGAAGATGAAACAAGATGATTAGAAAGAAAATTTCAGATACAGAAATTGCTTAGAATCTTATTATTATTTGGAAAATTATAGTACAAGTTCAATTTTCCCAGAAGTATTATCATGAATTACTTTTTTGAGATAGCAATGCCTGCCAGTAGATGTTTCTACATCGAAGAATCTAAATAACGTTTGAGAAATATAGACTTTCAAAAGATGTACTGGTGATGATAAACAATTGACATCACTCATTAATCTGGATATTGTTAAAATTACGAAGAATTCGAGTTATTAATACATTGTTTATAGTTATTTAACGCTAATAAAATTAATCACGAATCCTAATATAATTATATGAATATACATTATATAACTAGTTGATTTTTTATCTTCAATTAAACTCGGATAGAGAAAAATAAGTTCTCCATCATTAATTTATTAGAAACTCTTCTATCTTTAACGACTGAATCAAATAATAAAATAAAATTTTGTTGGCCGAAAAGGTAACATTAAAATTTTAATGTATTTAGTTGATTGAAGCAATAAAATCGACATTTAATATCTTTTAGTGATGTAGAATGATATATAAAAGTAAATCAAATTTCGCTGATGTGATTTTGTTTCTGTGACAATAAAAGAAATTATACTTCGGCATTTCTATCTGATTAATTGTTTGGTAGTTCGTAACTTCGTTATGTTTTGTTATTATCGCTAAACATTTACCAGTATTAAAAATATTTAAAATAGATTTTTAAAATTACAAAGTAAAATATTCATCTAGAGAAGAAACTTTTCGGTTCCATTTAAATATTACGGTAGCGTAATTCAATCAATCATTTTGGTCGTGTCAGCAAAGGTACTTTTGATATTTTTAACGATTTGCAACAGCTGTTCTTCGTAACTAAAAAAATGTATATAAAATTCAAAAAATACGTATATTCCGCTTTAAAAATTCTTTTAGAATTTAATTAAATGTAAACTTAAGCTTTTACGCAGTTTATTAATTGTTTTGTATAATTTTTACTCGATAACAAGCCGCTACTAAACACAAAATAAAACCATTTTTGATTGATTTTTTAAATCTTTTCTTCTTTAAATTGTTATCCATCACTAACAAATTACAGTTTAAATAATTAAATCGGGAAAAATATACATAAAAAAAAACGTTTTGTAACATTAACAAAATTACTATTAAAATAGAGTCGATGCTATTTATCAAAACAATAGTGTTGCATTTTTAAAATTTTTATTTGAATTATTAAAACTTTCATTAATGTGATAGTGATGGATATTTTCGACGTAACTATATTGATTAATACGTAATAACGTTAGAAAACGACGAAGAGCGTTGTGTTCGTTTACCTTTGGCACAGACGGCACCAGAAAAACTAGTATGGGAACAATCACAGATGAAGCGATTCCAACCTTCCGCACATTGTCCTCCATTCAGACAAGGTTGACTATCGCATTGAGTAGGAGAAGTGTGACAAGCAGGACGGATGCTTCCAGAATCTTGTTTTTTTGCGAAGACTGCGATATCTACAGCTTTACCATTAACCACTAGATCTCTCATGCAACCCACATAACCATATCTCAACATTCCCGACCACAACTCGCTAGGCACAGACATTCCTTGATCGCTGACTCCGACTCCTCCCAGGTAAAGAGCTCCTTCTAAATCCAGCTGATTAGAGTTACCTATAAGTAAACATTCAATCATAATAATAACGATAATAATAATAAAATATCAAAACCAAACAGAAATATAAACTTTCTATTTAGAGGTTGCAACTCAGTTTTGTTAACATAAAGTGCAAAATGATGTTGATCTAAAGTTCTTTTCAGAGAGCGATATCTCCTTTTCTTTCTTTCTTTTTTGCTCTTTTCTGCGAATGAAAAAATAAAGTAACAAGGAAACGGTTTCAGATTAGTATAGTTAGTTGCCATTGACAGTGTCTCCATCCACCGCGTCGATTTTCTGTCTGAATGTGCAATTTTCATCCACTCGAACGAAAAAGAATAAATTCTTGTTAGAAGAATATTTATTTATTTTTTTTGTTTTGATTTATAAAAATTGCAATTTTTTACTATTCTTCAAACCGCGATTATATCATAAGATAAACTTGACAATCAATAAAATCATATATTCTCTCTAAGAAAAAAAAATATAGTCTATATATATAATAATAATTAAATAATTTAAAAATTTTTACGTTAATTTGGAATTATTTCAGCCATAATTGAAATTCATTACGAAGCTTAGTTAAATTAGTTTACAGATTTTAAATTTAAAGATAAACGAGATTTTAAATTTGAAGTCGGATAATTATTCGGTTCTTCATTCAACTAAATTAAGTATCGTTCTCTTCATCTTTTCAAACTAGCTTATTATTTAGATGAGTAAATCTAACTGAATTTTCCTCTTAATTATTTCTAGATCTTGAACCAAAAATTCCATTGTTTACTTAAGTTAAAATTCCTTAGGAATTTTCCAGAAATTAATGAATTAAATCATTACAATCAAAATTCTCTTCTATTATTAATCTTTAAAGATGATTTTATTATTCTTAGGCATTTGTTGAACTGATGATAATTCAATTAGTGAAAAATTCTGTATTACTTCTTTGATCCTTTATAAGCAAGAAGTAATTTTAAATTTTAATGAGATTTCTTAATATAAATTAATTATTTAAGATAAACGACTTGATAAGTATTCTTTTCAAATTTTATTTTCATGGTTTTAAATGTACGTTAATTAAAATTATAACATATCTTCTATGTAATTTAATTATGTAAATTCTTCATATATAAAAATAAAAAGAATATATAGAGGGATTTAATTGATAAACATAGCCTAATAATAATTTATTTTGGTCTATTTTTATTGGTATTCTTGCACTTACCCGGCGTTATAAAGTCTACAGCAGATTCGTCTACGGTTACACGACCAGACTTTCCTGTTCTTCTTAATGACACAGTATGCCACTGACCATCATCTACTCTTCTTGTAGTGGCTTTTGCCTTGACCGCACCAGATCCAAGATTAAGTAGCAAGAACACGTGTCCGTCTAGTAACTCGAAAGCGAAAAAATCCCCCTGGGCTGTGGCACCACTGTTATACATTAAGACACCATTAGGTTCATTAGTACGTATCTTGAATGAAATACTTCCAGCCCTAGCCGCTTCCCAACTTGGTAGAGCCTACAGCGGAAGAAAATATTTATGAATTATGTTCTACTGGGAAATAAACTACTTTTAAAAAAATGGATTAAATTACTTTAAAACAACATCGTCTCAAAATAAAATGCAGAGATTAAACTTAAGATAATGCCTACCGAGTCAACTAGGATTATGTTAATACTGTATCTTCTTTCAATTAAATTCTAAGTTATTTTTTCTATCATCTTACTATAAATGTATATAAAAAACTGAGATAAACTTATTTAAATATTCATAAAGTTGAGTATTTTAATGATAATTACCTATAAAATTATTATTTTTTACTTTAGAATCATTACACACGAAATTTTTATAGAGAAGTGTGCGAATACCACTTCATACTGCATAAATTAAGCTTAGCAAGAAAAATGATGATAAAGCTATCGATTCAGGAGATTTAAAGTAAATTATAAACTTTATCAATGATGGAAAAATGTTCTTGTTGTGATCTATGTTAGTTGTCATTTATATAAATATCGTAGTTGTTGCTTCGTACAAATTATGATTAGAAGAGAAGATAACTGACACGAATTGAATGAGAAAAATTTTGCTATTAAAACTTTAATATTAGTAACATCTTTGATTACTTAAACATTTTCCTAAATTAAGATAAAGAGAAACGAGATTCTGTAATTAAGGAAAGTAAAAGTAATAGCTTAATATTTAATTCGGATTGCTAAAGATAACCATTTTGGAAATGTTTATTAACAATATTCTTATTTTTATTGCTAGCGTTAAAACCCTTTAATATTATTTTATTTTTCATAATTACATCTACAATGAACAGTATAAAAAATTCAGTTATCCTCTTGTTTTTAATAAATTATACAAAATTATAAAATTTATTTTTTCGATTGTAGAAATTATCTTATCATAAGCGCACGACATAAAAACCATCACAAAAATAGCTTTATAATATATATAGAAAGACTATATATCACGGTGGTGATATCAACCATGACGCTTTAACCTTATAAATTTATATTAATAAGTCATTAATTTTTGTTAGTAGACTTTTATGTATAAGTGTAACGCATATCAATCACAATCTTTAAGACAAGAGAGACAATATAGTGACTTTATATCACAAAGCAGAACTTGTTTGAGCCAGATCCAAGTTGGAAAGAAGTGAATAGCTGTCTATCAACCATCTGCTAGGTGACGATATTGGGTCACAACAGCGAAGGCAATAAACCGGATCTCAACGGTATCGAGATCATTGAAACCCATAACCCCGAGAGAAATTTCATCGTTACAGTCGACTTAACACTTCAACTGCACTCTTACATCATTTTTAATCTATGGCTTCTCCACCAGTGGATTTTCTCATAGACACTCGAGTTTCTATACATCCTGTCTGAATGTCTTTATAATATACAGCTCTTTCTATATTACAAAAGTGTTCGACACGTGCCGAGTATGGTGATTATAAATAAAATAAAGTATATTTATTGTTTTCTAACAATTAAATTTAAATAAATTTAAAATGGAGTTTAGAAATGGAAAGTACTAAATCTGTTTTATGTCTAGACTTTTAACTTTATTACTCGAAATGGAACTCATAAGTACTATTCTTCAGTTTTCGGGAGCAGTTTTCTCAAAACTAGAACTGTTCCGATTAAATAACTCCTAGAATTTTATTTTTATAATGGTATAGAATAACTCCACTCAAACTTAGTGGACAAGAATTCGGATTTAGGTCCATATATTACAGTAATTTTTTTTTTAATTTTTTTATTTTTTAATATTTTAAGAGTTATTTGGAGAAGAATCTTTAAACCATTATTTAAATAAGTGAGAAAGTATACATAAATTTAAAATGAATTAATAATATCATATATAACTTACATCGAAAGTTACAGTTTTCTTTTAATAATAAATTTCTCCCCTCTTTGAACATTCTTTAAAATCTTTATGAAAATTTATTTTTTACGTTAGCCAGTTAATTTTGCGATGTTGCTTTAAATTTAATATCGCAGGAAAACAGAAAATAAGGAGAAAGTTAGTAAAAATATGAAAGTTATCCAATCTAAAAACCGTTACCTCCATCAGTTCGCATATTTTAAATAGCGAACAGATGGAGTAAAATGTAATTTTGATAGTAATATTTGTTAGCTATTTTTTAATTATTAGTTGAAATTTACCGTAAATATTGAATTAAAAAAGTTAAATTTCTTAATTATCACGATATATAATTTTCATAAATTAAATTAATAATTTTAATTTTCGAAATTTTAAGATATGTTTAATCCAATACATGTCCTTATTTGGGTTTATATTTACTCTTACGATTTTAGTTTCTTCGTAAAGCTTTTAGAATATTTCTCGATCTTCAGAATATTTCTATATAACTTATCTTTTTTTAAAGTTCAATTTCTCCAGAAAATTCTTGGATGTTTTTGATGATCTTTTTTGTGCACAAATATTTTCTTATAAGTTAGTTTGATGGAAATATACTTCTTTATTCTTTATCAGTATATTTTGCTTTGGTATTTGGTGAGTTATACAATTTTTTTCCCTTTAATTTCTATTAAAAGAAGAAACTGATAGAAATATAGGTCATTTTCTCTTTGGCTGAAGTTATTTTAAACAATTTTTTTAGACATTATTCTTCTTTATCAAAAATCATACGAATTAGAGATGTTGATATTTCATCGGGAGTATTTTTTCTTTATTTGTTACACGTAGAATTTTATTAAAATATTATTTGTCTTAAAGTAAACATTATTTTATATAAAACATAAAATACGATATCAAAATTTGCCAAGTAACTTTAAAAGCAATAATTTTCATTCAGCGTAAATAGAAAAACAACCAGAAAAGTAGAGGATTAAAAAAAATAATAATAATAATATCTTTTAATATTTCTAGGCATTATTTTAAAAATTTTGTCACGATTTTCCACGAAAATAATCAGCTTTACACGCATATAAAAATTATGAAGCATAAATATTTATAGACGAATATTTTTCTAAAAAGTTTCCTTTAAGTTAAAATCTCATTCAGTATATTATATAAATCAAAAATTTCACAAAATTGTTATAACAAAATTCCCATAAGAGAAGCTTATTTAATTGAAATATCTTAAAAAATAGATATTAAATGACATAATTTCGAATTTGTTTACCTAGAGGATTCATAACTTCTTGTATTAACTAAAAGCAAACTAATTTTAACAAGAAAAATATTTATTATAGAGTATAAATTTTTTTTTTATTATATTAATGATTTGATTAGTTTGTTTGCATAGTTAAAAATTATTTTCATAAACGAATAACATAATTTATTTCACATATTTAATAACTATATTAGGGGAAAAAACATAAAAATTTTGCTACAAAAAACAGTATCGATATTTTGTGAGAATAAGTTAGATTCGAATCAAATTATTTATTTATAACTGTATATGCAATGCTTATTATTTAAAATATATTAAAGAAAGTCTTTTTTTTCCTGAAAAAAAGAACTGTGTTTTATTGTCTAAATTTTACAAAACTGGCTGCGGAAAGGGACGTTTTCTTAATTGAATTATTTGTTAGACGTCTGGGAATATGAAAGCAACTAGAATAATGAGATTAAAATGACTTAAGTAAACTAATACATAACGAACGATATTTACTACCAAATAGATATTCTTTAAATTTTCTCTGCAAAGTTTGTCATAATTAATGTAGAAAGTAGATCAATCGTTATTTGGATACAAAATCTAATTATAGAATATATTTTTTTATGTATTTGAAGTCGAAATAATTTATGTTTCTAATTCTGTTTAACTGAATTTCAACGTATGTTTTAAAAGAAAAAGGACATAAAATGATAATAGAATCTAATCTGATTTAAACATTTCAAAATTTAATTCATCTTATAGTAAAATATTATGAATTACATTCTTCGGGATTTATCTAGTCGAATTTTGTACCCTTTTTTTTTAACTAAATTAATTATTCATGGAAGTAAGTAAAAGAATGATGTATGGTAGAAGATAGAAGCCTGCAATTAGTAACTAATGAAATCTATCTGCTGGACGAAAAATAGTTCTGGCAGAGACATTATTTATCAACCTTAATTGTTGGCTTCTTTCAGAGTTTCTGCTCGTTTTATTTAAGGGTGTTGATGGAAGAGACAGTAAATCGAAATGAAACAAATGCTGATACTTTATTGTACACTGTTGTTGTTGTTGTTTTTCCCTATCTAAGATGAAAGAATGAGAAAAATTAAATGAAAAGTAAACACTTATGGACATAAACTTTTAAGCTTATTTCTGATGATTTCCAAACACAATTTAGAAAACGCAGTTCTAGAATATCTTATGAATTTTCATTATAGTTTTGTTTGTTCATTTAGTTTTGCAATTTGAATTTCGATTTAAAAGAGAAAGAAAAAAGAAGAAGAAAAAAAGAGAGGATTTAAAATTTCTTCCTCTTCTATAACTTTTCTGTTGTAAGTCAATTTACGTGCATGGAATTACTTTAAAGTAAATCGAGTTTAAATTTAAAGCATAGTTTAAAGAACTTTGAACTGTCATAATAAAGAAGTTTGCAAAAGGAAAATAATTCGCGACATTTTATATTTTTAAAGAGAAAAAATATATATGAAAAATTTCATATGAAAACAAGAAAGAATAGCTTTTATAGCAAGAATATATATATAAAGAAATATCAAGTGTACCAGGAAAGATTCCTTGGTCGTGAATGTGATCGGATCAGCAGCTTCAACCTCTTGACACAAGAAATGCAAGTTGCCGTGGAGAACTATAAGTTTGTTTCCAGTCCTGGCCAGTTCGATAAGATCTAGAGTTAAACTGTCTGCCACGAATTTCACCTAAATATAAAAAATAGGTAGAGTATTAATGCTGAATTCTCTATAAAACATTCATGAATTGAAAAATGGTATCTTAAGTAAACCGGTTGAATCCATAAACAAACTGAAACAGATTTTGTTCGATAATATTGAATAAACATAAAAATACGATTGAGAATTTCAAGTAGTTTCTAAAGGAGCGAATTCAACCGACTGTATGTTGAACAGAAAAATTCTGTAGAGATACCAGACGAATCTAAACGAATCTCTAGCACAGAAAATACTTAGAAAAATATATTAAAACGGTTCTAATTATAATAATTTGTCACCTAAATAATATTTTTATGATTTTAATTAGCAGAAAAGCAACGGATTATGCGAACATATTTATTAATTGAATTTTTACGAGGTTATAAATTTGAAAACCTGATTTTAATTAAACAAATTACTTAATTTTTATTATTTATTTTATATTGTAAAATAAGAAAAATAGCTAATTTAATAAAGTATATTAATAAAATAGATAAAAGTTTATTTAGCGAAACTAACAAAAGATAAATAAAATATGTTTAGATTAAATAATGATATTTCAAAACATTTCTGACATTTTTCTATTTTAATATTCGTATTAAAAGCTAAAAGTTGAAAATATGCATACAATACCTTACGCAAACATCCTATGAAATTGTTTCTTCCTCTGAATCCCGTAGGGCCCGAAATGGGGCTGCTTCCTCCTACATTCAATACACTGCTGTCCAATAAAGAAACGGCACTTGTAGTCGAACCTGTTTCTGTATACACTCCATCCACAGTTATAGAAAACTGTAGAAAATATAAAAGTTTAAATTGCCTCAATTTGAATGTTCTTCTTTCATAGGGCAATATTAATTGGTATTTTTTCCTTTTCTATAGGGTAAACTAAAAGTTAAATGGTTACTTTCGAAGGGAGAAAAATCTATCTAGAAACACTTGTATTAAATTTTATTAAAATTCTACGAAATAAAATGCTATATAATTCAATAGGAATTGAGTAATAAGTCCACTTGATGCTTCGGTAGTTTTATGGAACGAATTTTAAAAACATTTATAGGCTCAGATAATGCATAAATTCATGAGAGAAAAATACATCATTTTAAATGTTACATTTTCCATTTTTATAAAATTTATGAGGTTACTTTAAATGCCTTTAATAAATAGTTAAACGAAACTTCAACAAGTTTTAATCAAGTAGTAAATCTTGGATAAACTTTAATATCTTTAAAGTTTGAACTTTTATATATGTATGTATACTCTCGTAAAGTTTTAATATATTTTTTTTTCTCTGATTTATAACCGAAAATTTTCAAAAATAATAAAAAAAGTCAGAATCATTTATATAAATCGATAAAAATAGAGAAAATAGAAAGATTTTTTTTCTTTTAATGAATTGTTTCGAAATTCGGCCAATTCTAAAGATATTCTTAGTCTACAGACCAAAAAATCAATTCGAATGTAGGCAATGTCATCCAAGGTAAGTTCATAACAAAGAAGAGAAGGAAGATCTGACAAACTCCTGTTCCATCTTGTTGTCAGTCACCTGAGCCAACAGTAAAGGAAGAACGTCAGCTGCCGTCAATGACAGCATTTTGGATCCAGCAGCCAAGCTTCAAAATTCTACTCTTATACGATTTTCAGCAAGTCAATTCGTCTTTCTTATTTTCTTATTTCGTTGAAGCTTTTGATCGACTCATGAGCTTGTTTAACATCACAGAAAAAAGTTTTTTTAAATTATATATTTTTATTATTAATATAAACCCAATTGACATATAAATCAATCGAAACCACGTATTTTTTTCCTTTTTTTGTAAAGAAACTTCACGTCGCGATATGCAAATCTTCGAGGAGACGTAAAATTTCATTGGAATTTATTATTTTTAACTTCGTATTTTGGTTAGCTCGGTCGAAAATACACTAGAGGCCGTCTTTTATCCCGATTCGATCAATTGGGTGAATTACTCGCTTAGTATTCAGCAAGACTGTATAAAATAAAAAAAAAAAACTTTTTAAGAGTCCAGAACAAAAGATTATATATGTCAAAGACATACAAACCAAACGGTGTCTTTAACATTTACGAGTTTAGCAACTTAAAAAATTTCGCCAGAGGACAAATTACCAAACCCCCTTAAATCTCTCCGGGGCAAATGAAACGATATCCAAGTTACAATAAACGTCTAGCTGTTCCACGCTAAGAGACGTGAGTTGGTTGAGCTTGGCCAGTTCGTTATCTAAAAATAGTCCGGCCATCTGGTTCGTTTTTCGTGTCCCCAAAGACGTTCATTTTTGTGCTTCAAGTGCAAGATTTCGCGTGACTGTTGTTTCGATGCGGACCTCATAATAAAGCGACTATAACATTTATTTTTGAATCATAAATCTTTCTTTTTATTAATCGATATTTTTCTATATATATATATATATGATTCTTGTAAAGTTTAAGGTTTTATTTGAAATTTTTCTTTGAAATTACTCTCGTTAATCCATCTTAATCATTGCATTTCGGAATCTTGTGGTAAGTAGATTATTTCTTTCGTCTTTGGATGGACATAGAAGTTTAAATGCCGAAAAAACTCTTAAACTGAATATAGTCAAAATGCCAATAAATCTTTCAAGAGTTAGTGGGTCATAAAACCTGAGTAAATCAAGTTTGCTATAAGTTTTATCCGATACTTATTACAGTAGCAGTAATGCTGAGTAGTTACCTCGCGTTTTCCAATTACCCACAGTTCCTGGTGGGACGTCGAACTAGGATTACCAAACAGGTCGGACTACTTGGGTGTTTACTACCATCCTACTAGCATTATTCCGAGTTACTGGATTCCGCTTCAACTTTTCCCTACCAATTTTCCTTCGCTGGTTAACCCCGTAGGAGATTTACGTTTCTTACTTCTATATAAATGAAAACCTAAGAGTTTGGCTTAGCTTGATAAAGGTTTACAACTTTCTTTTACAAAAAAAAGAAAAAATTCGAAAGTTCTTCCCATTTTTTTCCGTAATTCCAACATATTAGTTTACATCTCAGCCGATTTTAATTGTTTATAAATCAAATTTTACTAATAAAGCTCGCAGAAGTTCGAAATTATTCATTTGGCCACGTGAAAAGAAGAAGATTATCCGCCATATCGAGCGAAGATATTCTATACCAGCTCATTTCATAGATCCAACTCTATCGTTTCATGTTCATGCATGGCATTGGGCATTTTGCCAACTTGTATCTATCTTGTCTCTTTTTTAAAGCGGTTTTTATATTTTTTCTTCTTCTTTTTACAATTTTGACGAAATTCCGACCACAAATCCAATGGTTGAATATAAAAATAACCGCTTTTCTGATAGCTGTATAGCTTGTCAGTTTAAAGTACTTTCCAAATCGGAAGAGTTAAGGAACGTTATGATGGATGAAAACTATTCGTGGACGGGAGTAAGAGTAGTTTGTCGTAAAAACGATTCGAATTGTATTGGTTGTGAACTGGATAGATTCGTAACGGTTGATCGAACCCGTGTCCGGTTGAGTGAAGATAAGAAAAAGCCAATTCCTGCAGATCCTAAATATATTCCACACAAAGCAGTTAACTTATATTTTCCTCTCTTATCGTCATTTTACGAAATATAAAAGCAGCTTATTTCGTTGTAAATTAATAAAACGCGTTATCGTCTTCCATCCTATTTAACCATAAAAGAAATGGAGGATTATCTCCTATAAATATTAAATTTTTAAAAGTAAATTAATCTGGTAATGATTGATTTAAATGCATTTTTTAATTTCCGTTAAGTAATCGCATAATTTATTATATCGTTACTAGAAATTTTATATTTAAGATAAACATAACGGAAGCATTAATTCAAATTTAAGAAGAAAAAAAATATTAAATATTTACTGGGATTATTTGTGTAATTTGCATATTGCAAGTACTTATTCATTACACAAAAAGGATATTTTATTCAGTAAAATGCACGACATGTGCGCATTTTCTCTTCTGAATTGAAGCATCTCTCGATAGCGAACATTATCTTCTATCTGTTCCTATCTGCTTCACGAAAAAACAATCTGAACAAATCGAATGTAATAATGTCTGATTTATTGTTAATGATGAATCAAGCTACTACTACTACGAATACTACGAATACTACTACTACCACCACCGTTTCTTGTCTAGTAGTTTTTACATCAATTACCGATCAGGTAAAATCAATATAAAAATAAAAAATAAAGATGTTATACCAGCCATACCTTGTATCTCTCGGATTTTACACGCATTAAAATCTGTACTGTTAAAAAAGGATAACTTAATATGCTTAATAATTCAAGCAACATTACACGATTTCCTTTATTTTTTGTATAAATTCGAAAATTGAAAAGAGTTAAATAAATTCAATAGAAACTGCTTAGAATATTGAAGGTTGAGAGTATTTTTCTAGTAGAAGTGAAGAATGCATTACAGACCTGTGCATTTCTGAATTCAGCCAGACAGATCCACTCGACTGATTGGACAGACTAGCTGCTAGATCGACGCCAGCCATAGATGCTGCTGCAGCAGCAACATCACGCATCAGACGTGCTGCAGTTACCTAGAGTGGATTTATTGCCTGTACTGACACTCGGAAAACTCAGTTATCTAACATAGAGATTGGCCAATTCTACTATTGTTTGAGCTGTTCTTAATACAATCGCTTAACCCTTTGAATAACTACTTTCATTTGTTAGTCAGAAGTAATCATTTTATTCTTCTTATATGTGCTTCCGTAACTCAAAAAAAAAAATTATTTTCATAAATTCTGAGTTCTAAAGCAATTTTTGTAAGCATTGATTCATTTTTAATATATTAAATTGATTCGGAAAAGAATAATTTCGAAGATTTAAATTGATTTTGAAAGGTTATGCATTTATTTTATTTATTAAATATTGCTTATATATATATATCTGGAAACTATTATTATTATTTCTTTATTCTATAAATGTCTAAATTTATTATGGGAATTTTATGGAAAAAAGAGGAAATTTTTTCTATATAATATTCACTAAAATACATCTCTCAAACATACAACAAAAGTAAAAGACCAATATTTTCTAAAAAAAATATTCTCTCGAGAGCATTTCCAATATTATTCCATTTGACATATTGGAATCTCCAACAAACAGCAACCAATACAATAAGAAAAAGAATCCCATTTAACAACTGTTCCTATCTCTGTTTACGTCGTATTTTATGTCCTTTCTCTTAAGGCATGCTTCGACATAGTTGGCCATTTCTCTATCCCTGCCATAAACTCATCGCAGGTTGTATGATAAGATGCCATTTGGCCTAGATCAATTTTCGTCACTCGAAAAATCACAAATCTAGATACTGAAACTAAAGTTGCCGTATGTTTTTATAGGTGCATCATCCTAAAAACAGAAATTTATTTATATATATAGTTCCTTTTATGTTAATTATTCTTTTACTCGGCTTTTAAGAAGTATAAATCGCCTTTACGACGTGCTGCCATCTTGTAATCGCCAATACCATATCTTAAAACATTTCGAAATTTTTAGTACAGCTTATATATTAAAGTATTTCTTTCCTTCTAGTAGTTTTAATTGAACATTTTTTTTTTTTACTTTATTGAAAATGCTCTATTTTTATTGTTTTTATACTTGTCGGAATCAAAATTGATTTCTTAATGTCTACGGTCAGATAGTTTGATCGATCTTCGCACGAATCTTGGTCCGTCATCATTCCTGTTTTAGGAGTTTATTCGATGAGGCATGGCATCGCCCCCTCTTCTCCAACATTCTCCTTAAGTCTCCAGAGACATCAGATTTAGATAAACGCCCGAAGAAAGTACTCGGACCGTAGCTAAATCGTCTTTATTTCCCATTGCCTTCTGCAATACTTTCCTTTATATTTTTAGTAGTCCTCCATATTCGTCCCCGAAAACTCTCTTATATATATATATATCATCGAAACCGACTTAAAACTTAGTTAACGTTATTTCTAGTTAAATATTAGAAGTGCAGATTACTTAAAATCGATCAAATATTTTTCTTTCCTCCGTAAGTTTAGTAAATTCGAGGCAAGTACTTCAGCCAAAAATGAAAAAAAAAAAAAAACTCGACAATGCGATCGTTTCAGAAAATATAAGTTTAGATAGCAAACCTAACTCGAATCACGTGACGGGAAGGGTATTTCTCAGCTAAGCACGCCAGGAATGCCAAGTACCATTCTGTAATAACACGCACGACATATATATATATATATATATATATATATTGATAGTGGCAAGATATACCTGTATATAAAAAGATTTCTATAATCCGCAGATGTTCGGAAACATAGCGAACGATATTTTAATAAAATATATTCGATTTTAAGCATTTTTTATCCGATATTTTGTTGCAATCGGAATTAGACTCACAGTTGCAGATTCATTTCCTTAATTCCTGGCGTTGCTAGGACAACTTCGAATTTCCGGCATCTCTCTCTCTCTCTCTTGTAGAATAACACGACATATCCTGAAATGTGAAGGAAAAGCGACCAAATCACGCAAAACAACAGTTACCGATGGATGCACAATTTAATCTATTGAAGAAAAATAATATATATTGTATAAAGAGCAAAATTTATCTTTTGCGATTTAAAACAAATCGTCGATTAAATGTATAAGAAAAATTACCAATAAACACTTAAGAGACGAGTTTTTTCCACGCAAAAAAAATATCTTGTTATTTTTTTAAATTTATACATCTAATAATAATGTTTTTTTCATGTTTAATATGTCAATATATTGATGAAAACAATAATAAAAATATTTAAAAATTAAAGATGAAGGAGAGTAAATAGTAAAAATCTATTTCTCCTGTGAAAACACGAAAAAGTCAAACTGAATAATTAAAGAGTGCAATATATATATTTATATATTTGTGTGTGTGTGTGTTTATTAATAATAATTTTATAAACTAGAAATCAACAATCTAATTTATTTTTCGGTTCTGTATCGATTCTTTTTTTATTCTTCATTTTAAGGGAGAAAATCGAATCTGATAGCAAAATCGATCGATTGTAAAAATTCAAATCGCATCAATCTCTTCTAAATTTGACAGGAACCGAAATCCATTCGATATAAACAGAAGAGTTTCGACTTTATACTCTTTCAATAGAGTCTGTTTCTTTTAATAAACTGTGAATCGTTAAGTTCAATTCACAGCAGGCACACTATAAAAAAAAATATGATATCTGCTTAAAACAACGATTATGGGAGTTCAATTATTACATTTATAGAAATGTTTGTTATCCACGCAGCATACATTACGAAAGTATAAAAATAATTTTAAAAAATTTGAAAATTCTTTTATCAAAACTAAAAATAAAAATGATTTTCGTCTCTGTAGAATCTATCATGATTCGGATAATAATTTATAAGTGTGGAGGAGGCTATTATTAATTTAGGTTTATCTTTCTAGTATCTTTTAAACGAAATTATCGTTTCGAAATTAAATTTTTTTTTCCTCCATTTCTATCGTTATCCCATAAAAATCCATCTCTTGTGTCGAATTTGTCAACGCTTGTCAAGCGGTGGATGCTTGATGGCAAAAACCTGGATAAAAGATACACCGCGACTCAAAAGAGGTTAAACAGTAATAAATGGACATTGAGTAGGTCGAAGCAGGAAAAGTGATGATTTATACGAAATTTTTAAGCAGCTGACAGGAGAAAAAATTGAAAGCTTTAAGTGACAATAATTTGATAGGATGGAGCTCCAACTAGACAGTAATGATAAGTTTTTAAACTTACTTTCCAAGTTTCTTTACTGCTTTTTGTAGTTGGGATTTCTTTTAAAGTATCGATTAAAATATCTTTAGTTTTTTAAACTGGTGTTTTATTTTATTAACGGAAAGCAACAGTTAGAAAAGCTTATTTTCCTACTTATGATAAAAGGGAAAAATAAGAATAATAAATTCAGAAAAACACAACTAGACGGAAAAAAAGAGTATGAATGACAAAAAAAATCTCTTGGGGCATTTCTGAAAGGTAGAAATTCGAGCAGAGACGAAAATAAAAGAAAAAGAGGCGAAAAATAAAAAGGAAATCATCGAAATAAGCGATGGTAGACAAAAGAAGAGATTCTCTGTCTTGTTACTTGTTCAGTATTCTTGCCTTCATTAGTATCTTGGAATCACCATGGCAACCGAAGGTAGGTCATAGGAAGTACAAGAACCACTCTTTGTTCCGCTGCAATTATTTCTAAGCCGCATCCAATTAATGAAAGGATCTTTTAATTATTTTTTGTGTTCTTCCCGAGAAAGGGTAAAGATGATGAGAACGTCCCGAGTATTGTTAGAAAGGATTTTCCAGATAAAAAAAAGGAGAATAATCCGACTTTAGAGATTACAAGCGATGTTTAAAATCCTTGAGAGAATTTACATTAAAGATGGATGAAAATCTAACTAAATACTTCATACTTGACTTACTAAATTAAACGAAGTAGATTTAAAAAGATTTTTGCGTTATATAATTAATTACAAATAGTTTTATATCTTCATTTCATTAAAATTTTAAAAATGAAAAAAAAATTCCTTTCTTACGTCCATATTTTTTTCTAAAAAGAAAAAAAATTATGAAACATTTAAGAGAAGTTTGATACTCGCAAATATCGTTCGATCAATTTTAAAGTCGAAGAAAGAAGGAGAACATTAGATTAAAACAAAAATTCACGAAAGTCACGCTAAAAGATAATTAACTTTATAAATTTAATTGCTTCGCTTCTAACATTTGTCTGCAATTGTCAGTAAAGCTTCTCCCCGGGGTCAAAAAACCTGGAGTAAAAATGAAAATCGTTAGGAATTTTAAACGAAAATCAAAGCGAATTTATAGCAAAACAGAATATAGAGATGACTATTATTAAAAGCAAAAAAAGGAAATTAAATAACACTTTATCATATTTAAAAAAAAACCATCGATCCTCACGATGTAATTTTAATAAACAGAATATTTATGTAGATGAATAAGGAATATCGTTCGGAAATGATAAATTAAATCAGATAGAGAAGAAACAAATATGAATTTTATTCGATTGAAGTATAGAAACAAGTAAAAAAATTTATGCATCATCATTATTCAAGCAGATTTATATATTTTAATGATAGCAAATGTAGCTGTCGAAATTCCATTTCTAGCAAGAACATTATCGAAGATATAAAAGTTTCTCTCTTAAGATCGTAAAAAAATGACAAAGTCCAAATAAAATAGATTAAAAATTAAAAATTTTATAACAAAGTTCTTCTGTGCAATTCTATTAAGTTAGTCGAAAAATAGAATCTTCTATATTTAAGAAAGTAAAGCAAAAAAAAAAACAAAATCCTGAAAAAAAAATCTCCATGAATGATTGATCGCTATAGTAACAATATTATTATTTCAAAGTTATATTTTAATTTGATATATATATATATTAAGCGTAAGTAAATAATTTTGACAAAAGTATAAAAAATCGGTTTTGCATCATAAAGCCTCGACTTTAAATATTAATCGAGACAGTTTGTTAATTAGATACAATAACATTTTTAAAGTTAAATTATTTTTTAAAAAATTATGCCAAAAAAAAAAAAATAGTTAACAACGAAATTTTTACTGTATTTCTAAATTATAAATTCCCTAGATTTTTAATTACAATTAAACTTTACCTCGATTAGCAATAATTCCATTATACTTTTTAAACAAAAAATAAAATAATGGATATTTTTAATATGCCTTTATCCGGCCAGATAAAGAGAAATAATATAAATTGATTAAATTTAATATTGAAGATTTATTTTGAAGGATATACGGTAAGTTGTAAAGAGAATATCTATTTATAGACTTATAAATTATAGATATGTAGTCTGTGTATCTAAAATGATGTAAACAAGTGATATAATATCGCCATATCAGTTTCTCTCATATCCGAAATCATAAAACGGATATAAAACTGTCTTTTATCATTTACTTATTTAGAATGGATAATAATAATAATGATGATGCATTTTATAACAACATTCTATTAATTTTATATATATATTTATTGTATTAATATTTGCATTAATGAAAAACATTAAATTCTAAATAATTTATTAAATAAATACACGTATATTTTCCTGTATTTTTTTCTTTCGATTTTTTTCCTGGTCCAAAATAAATTCCTTAATTCGAAATCTGCACTATTTCGGACATTTGAAATATTGACTTCTTACACGCAGGTTCTCTTAGTTCTAATGATGGGGCGTGAATGAAAAGGGAGTTACTTATAGCGTAGCACTTCTTAACGTGATGTAGGATGAACTATTATTGAAAAATATAAAGAATCACGTATGGCATAATTAAATTTCTATGCAAATTTTTGCTTTGTACGACTTAACTTTCGCGCCTTAATTGTCTCAAAGATTTTTCTTTCTTTTTTAATAATTAATGATTTACTTGTGATATTTTTCAAACAAATCTTTTAATCTTACGAGAAAATTGAACGATTTAATCTAATGTTATATATATATATATCTGTGAGTCTATTAAAAGAGAAAATTTGTATTAATTCCTTAAAATTTATAAGGTATTTTAATTAGAAACGAACTCTTTAACCGGTTTTAACTCGGCATCTAATCAAGGTAAAGTCTCTAGATGGGAATAAGCATTTAAAGCTCGAAAGCTTTTATTAAATTGTCGGTATTTGAATAAAACAGATGTTGACATTCATTTCGTTCATATTTAAATAATATTTTAAGGTTTCTGCAAAGATATATTGTCGCAGCAGTTGGTAATTATTAGTGGAGCCCTATTGCTATCCTAATTACTTTAGATTCAGTTTACCGTGCATCGAGAAAAAACCAACTTCTAGGTGATGCTCTCTCTACTGTCACGGTCGACTCATCAATCTGCAAAGACAAATGGCATCACAAGAGTGCTGGAGTGCAGGAGCCTGCCAGTCATCCCGGAGGAAGCTTTCTTTAATTTATTAGCTTACTGTAGAAAATGCTTCTCAAAATAAACACGGTTATATGCATTTCTCAAATTCTTTCTCGTTTCTTACCCGGATGAAATTTTATCGGATATAAATCTGCATATCAAACTAAATTTTGATTTAAGTTTACATTTGCTGTGAATATTAGATGAATATTTCTGTTTTCTTATTTTAAATGTAAAAAAAATGCTGTTTTGATCGTAGTTTTATTAAAATTTCTCTTAAAATTCGATGTACTCCTATAATGCAACCGTTTTTAACGTTTGTTTAACTTGAATAAAATGCAATTATAATTGCCAATGTCTAAAAATTAAGCAATTTATCTTTTATGTAAGCCGAAAGGTGAGAAAATTCGTTAAAGCGTTATGGCTGTTGCCATTCAAGAAGTGTTCGAAACTTATTAGAACTTTTTGCACACTTTAAACGCAGGAAACATTCGAGCAATTAAAAATCAAACCACGTTTTGACAGCAGTCCTGTTGTGGACGTTTGAACCATTATGAGGACTTCAAACACACGTGTTCTGCCATATCCCACGCTCCATTACTTCCCATGCCCTATTCTGAGACATCACATCCCCACACGCGTGACAACTTGTATGTAGTATGACATGACGTGTAATTTGCACTTCAAACACGTCACGAGCAGAGAGAGAGCGAGAGAGAGACGTGCTTCTGTCCAATTTCACCCGCTTGTCACGACAGCCTGATTCAGTCGACTATAGTAATGAACAATGATGTCTTATGCATTCCACAACAAACACAGTAAGTTAACCACCACATTACTAATGCAAAAATAATGATGCGAATCCCAATTTTCTATTTAAATTTCGCGTCATGTCTCCGAATTTAAATAAAAATTAATCGAATTTGCATTTGAAATTCACTTATATATATATATATTCTTTTTATCCGCAAATTTAAACATTTTAATTCACTCTTTATCGAAACGAATAATTGCATTTAATAAACAATACGCTGTCAGTCTCAACATAATTAAAACAGTTTACAAAGAAACGAGAGTGAATGAAAAATTTATGAAGCGTAAGAATATCTATGAAGTCGGATTGAACATTAAAATTCTATTAAATTCCGAGCTGCTTGAAAAATGGAAGAATGCCATTCTTACGTATAATAATATTTTACAATGAGTTAATTAAATTAAAGACCTTGTTATGATTACAAAAATTGACGAATTTGAACTATTTTTTTAAGGTGGATATTCCTTTTTTTTTGTATCGTTACCAAAATAATTTTCTTTTGAAAATAATTGTGTTGAAAGACGTCTATTCTTATTTTATATTGATTAAAGTAACACCTGTTTCCATACTGAAAAAATGCTGATAACACTTGACAAATGACTCCAATAACTTCGATGATATGTAATATATATAAGCATAGAATCAATACAAGTTTGCACTGGGTGCTTAAGCAGAAAATCGATAAGTGGTATAACAATTTGCCTTTTCTATAACAACGTGTTATATCCGATATCAGTAATAATTACTTCTTCGAAATAAATCGAGTCTACGATAAAAAAAGGTGCTAAATAATTTTGTAACGACTCGGAAATCCATCGATACGTCTAATATATATATATATATATTTTTTTTTCTTGGAGAATAAAAACATAAAGAACGACAGGGAAACTAATTGATTTGTAAGCTGTAACTTTCAAAACTGAAACGGAACTGAAGATTTATGAGTAAGGAGTCTCCAACGCATAAATGTAGAGATAACTCTTTCTCTGTGATATTATCTGAGGTCGACGGATATTAAACACGAGGTTCGCTCATTTGTTCTGGCGCTATATCAAAAGTATATATCACGTTTACACTTATGACGCCTGCAAATCACGCTTCGCAGCATTACATCATTGTTTGAAAGAGAAGCATTTCTGGTAGGATTTTCATTAATATCCTCGCAGTTGGTAACTTTAATTGTATCTATAATCGCATTATTTGCACACTTTTATGGAAAATTAACTAAATGTAATTAATTATAGTAATAGCTAAGCATCATCGCTCTTAATTTTGAATAAATGTTATATATAGTGTGTATATATATATATATATATGCCTTATACTATTGAGAATAACTTCAAAAGAAGTAAAAATGCAATTTTCGGTATTGTTCGAATAAATAATTCGATGCGTAAATCTTATGTAAGTTAAATTAATTACGTTATTATTTTATTTCTAAACAGAAGTATCAAAATAAATTTTAAAAAAGGAATTTTAAATTAGATAAAAATGCATTTTTTTACTTGAAAATCTCTTTCTTGCTATTACGATTTGGAAACGGCAATCAACAGAACAACAAATTTTTTATCGTTTTTCTGAGTCTGAGAAACACCAGGATGTCGAAGACAGCCAAAGCAATATTTCTTAATTTTTTAACGTTTCCAAATATCAACGTCGTTACCGAAATTGAAGTAGGACGGGAAAGGGAGATAAGATGAAAAAAGCTTATTCCTGCTATCAAGGCAGATGAGTTTTTGCCAGATTATAGATATCGTTGTGAGTAATAACTTAAAACAGATGAATTACGTGACAATCTCCAGATTTACTTGAATGTGATTGTGGAGTAACTGAATGATATGCCAGGTAAGAGAAGTGTTTGTTAAAATGTCAGACCAACCATTCCTGTATCATTAGAATCGCGTGATTCATAATCAACATCTCTGCCACTTATCCTAAAAGTGATACGTTGTGTTAGCGAACGAATTGCAACTGTTGAGCTACTGAATCTAGATTGCAAATAATTTACTAAATAACGTGAACGAATATCTCTTTGAAAGGCAAATTATTGTCAAAAAAAGAGATCAATTTATCATAAAACATTGTGTTGTTTTAACAGTTAAAACAAGAAGTTCTAGAAAGAACTAATCGTCTATTTTCCAAAAATTTCAGTTATTTTGGAATGATTACAGTTACCCGATTAAAATATATCAGAAACCTGAAGGAAGAACCGAGATTGACTATTTGATAACCAATCTCGACTCCATATCACCTTCATTAAGAGGAAACAAGAATAGTTTGAACGTCCGCCATTTATAAATGATTGTGACTGTAAAGTTAGACGATACGGCGTATAATCATCTTTAATGGCAGAATATCCTTACAGAATTTTATGAAAATCTACTGATTTATTCAAAATTTCTATTAATTAATGGAGATGAAAGAACAGACAAATATAAGAGAGAAAACAGTATAGCGAGCTTATAAACTTCACTCTCTTTCGGAAATAGCTAATTATAATTTAAGTTAAATTTGAATTTAATTTTTGTTCTGTGATGCGATAACTTTATGCGCTGTTTATTAAACAGAATCATCATTATATAATAAAGATAACGAGTATTTTGAAAATCGATGCATTAAAAAACTCACGTACGAGTTTAAATTTAAATTAAGTAAAGTTTAGAACTTAATGAAACATGGAAAAATCAACCGAAAACATATTTGGTAATTGCCGAAAAAAGTTCTGGCAGTCATTTATCAAAACAAACTTCTAATCGTTTTAAAAGAAAATGAGAATTGGAAAAGGAGAAAGAAAAAAAAATCCGAAGAAAACTTTATATAACATCACGAAACTATTTCTCTTTACCTCTTAATCGCAAAATGTCAGATATTTCAGATATTTCCGAACAACAGAATTAGAATAGATAAAAAAAAAGTTCTCGAGAAAAGATAAAGTAAACTGGTGACCTAA
The DNA here is from genome assembly GCA_000484575.1 of Olivierus martensii. Taxonomy (NCBI): domain Eukaryota; kingdom Metazoa; phylum Arthropoda; class Arachnida; order Scorpiones; family Buthidae; genus Olivierus; species Olivierus martensii. The sequence goes on along the minus strand of AYEL01028046.1, from coordinate 62,592 downwards.
GGACATCGGGTCATTAATCTTGGTTGTCGTGGGGATGAAAAAAAAAGAGTAATCAGTAATCCGCTTTGGGATGGATTTATTGTATTTATAAACAAGTAAATGCATTCATATAAACGTTAAATATGTTATTCGATATGCAGCATTTTTTCAATAAATCTTTTTCTTAAATATATTATTTTACATTTTTAAATTCCGTATTTAATATTCTACTTTATTTTTAAAAGAGAGAAAACTAATTAAATTTTTATTTTTATTTCTTTTTATTTTTGCTGAAGGAAAATCGATATTATAAACAATTTAAATTGCCTTAGAAGAACAGAGAACAAAATTAAACGATTTATTTATATAAGTTGGTAGAAATCAATTTAAATATTTGCGCTGTTACTTTTAAAAGTTAAAATTTTATCTAAATATGAACATTTTGAAACATTATACGTTTGGAAAAAATTTAAAAAAAATATTACAAAAATTAATATTTGTTATTTAAATAGAATGAAATTTGTTTTTTAAATCGAAAAAGGAAAACTGTAAAGCAATGGATGAGAATTAATAAAGGTTTTGATAATAAATTCTGATAATAAGTTTTCATTGGAAATTTGTATTTTGATGATATTAAACTCCAAATGGCTGATAAATAATTCAAAGAGAAAATAAATTAAGACATTAATCGTAATTCAACGTGATGTTTTCATTAATTCGTATAAAACCTCTTTTTTATGTTTAAATGTCAAAATTTTACATTAAAATTAAAAGAAACAAACGATAATTTAAAATTAAATCAGCAAATTGCGTTTAATTCGATTTAAATTATTTTAATTATCTGAATTTTTAGAATTTAATATAAGAGTCGATAATGTTACTCATTTTTCGATAGGGTTTAAGATTGCTAAAATAGCGAAAATTTATGACAAACTCACGTAACAAAAGTTAGTAGCTCTCGTGATCTGTAAAAAAATAATAAATCATTATAGATATTATAAGATGAAATTTTGTAAATGTGAATATGAGAAAGGATTTACCTCTCTGACTTTTCGGTGAACCAATATTTTATGCCATTGATTGTCATCGAATCTGACTTTAGCGGGTCTAACAGTTTTTTCTAGTGAACCCAAGCCTAGATTGACAGTGAGAATAATTCCCCCGTCTCTTAGACTCAGACTTAGAAAATGGTCATTGTGACCAGTATGAAACATCATCCCAAGAGGTTGTCTCGTCTTAAAATATAGAGATATTTCATCACTCGAACTGATTATGGTTTCTCCTCCTGTCGATCTCAAGTCGTATGACAAAAACTCCGTTCCCCTGAAGGTTGCTTCCGATGGAGGTTTTTCTGCAAATAAAAGTCCATATTATTAACTAAATAGCGAGACTTAAAAACTGTTAGTCGGAGTATAACTTATATATCTTTTATTACTTTTGCTTCAGCGATTTCGGTTATACGAAGAAGCAAAAATAGTCATAAAAAAAAGAACATTTCTGATGAAAAATTGTCTCTATATTAACCCCAAACTCATTATGATTTCAATCACTAGATAGAAAAGTGCTTCATAAATCTGATAAAAGAAATAATGATAACTGCGACTTCTCACTCTTTACTTTTGCTGCTCTATTAGTTGTTCAATGATTCATTGCCCAATCACTTATTATAGTTATAGTTAGTGACTACGATTCTTCTTACAAATATATATGTTATACGTTATTTATGTAAGCTAGTGATTTCTTAATAACACTTTCTTCGCTTAAATAATTTATTGAGCTGGCTGGAGATTGAATGATCTTTAAAGATCCGGAAACTCTAACCAATTTGCTAACAAAAACTTGTAAAAAAAACAAAGAAATATCCGTTCGTAATGATAAGAAAACATTACTGACAAATTGAACAACTTATGCAGATCAATTAAATTTTTATTTGAAGGGTTTTTATCATTTTTAATTAAGAACGAAGCTATAACATCGAACTTTTTTCTTTTGTGAGATCTTTAAAAGACTTTACGTTTTCGAATGGTCTATCAATCATGAAAACTCTTCAAAAACTTGTATGTATACCACTACTCTGATAAACACTCGAGTCTAATTAGATTCAATACTTAACGAACTTCTTAAAAAATAGTAAAAGAGAGCGTTCAAAGTTTCTTCTTCAATATCTACTCGACGTTTTCCGCAACTATCTGGAAACACTAATGAGAAAAAAGTTTTTCATTAAAATTATAAGTGAATAAAAACATTATCTCCATCAGCACGCACTAACTCTAAAAATATAACCACTATCAGATGAATTAGCGGCAACTCTCCATCCTCCCCGCTCTCAGATGCCTGCGGGTGAGTCGACTATGCTTAATTAGTCGTACATATGGAAAAACTTAACGACAAAAGTCCCCTAACTAACTCCTGTACAGCTAATCCTCTCTAATGACTCCGTTAATGGATGCGTAGATGCCTGGCCGACTATATTAACACCGACAGGACGCTGTCCAGACATCGAGTGTCATCTGTATGGGCGATCTATCAGCAAGATAATGACAGTAATAGACATTCTCCACCCCAACTCTTCGCTAAAGATCCATTAAGTAAGGTGGAGCACATCTAATTATTGTGCCTAGATTTCTACCTGAGAGTAGCTAATATGCCTCACAGACAACGACCTTAGGTAAAAATTGCTCGATTCAAGTCTGATTTTTACTCTACTACTGTTCGCAACTCTCTAGAGTCGTATTATATTCCTCACTTATTATAATTCCTATCATCAGCAGAAAGTTTTTTTTATAATCGCCAACAATCACTTGTTTTCGTATTTATAAGTTTAACTCTTCAGTTTAAAAAATATGTATGTATCAATAATCTACTATTAAATTAAGAAAATTAATTAAAAAAAGCATAATTAAGATGATCGTTTATTATTTTTTAATGAACTGTTATTCGATTATTTTTTTTATAGGTTGTTATCTGAAGAGTTACTTTGTTACTTGATGTGCAGCTACACAAAATTAATAATGTCACATTAACCTATAATAAAAAATTTTGTTTTTCATTAGAATTTTGAAAGATCTCGTAGAAATATATCAGAAAAGGATATATTTACATCTGTTTAATTATGAATATTCTTCTCGTATAAACCAATATTGAAATTCCGAGTTTTGTGAAAGGAAATGTAATATTAAATCATTCATCGATTCGCTAATGATATTTATAAATTTTCAGTAAACATATTTTATTTATATAATGAAACTCATATTCATTACGCCCTTTATTTACTTACTTTAATTTTGTTATTCCGAATTTTAACTGAATTCTTATTTATTTTCGTATAAATGTATAATAAGCTGGTTAAAAACTATTTTTTATATAAACAGTAATAATTTATATATGTACAAATATGCATTTTTAAATTTGGCTTTCCCCCCTATATATCAACTGTTTATCGAGTGAAAGTCTAAAATTTAAACGTTTTTCTTTCTACAATATGGTTCCTTTTTCTGATAGCTAAGTACATTCGGATGCCACAAATACAGTTTAGCTAGATCATTGGAAAGCTGCCTAAGCTAAGAAAATTACATTTTGTTTTACGAACTTCGGTTCCGTTTCATCTTATAACTGTTTGAACCTGGAATTAATTGCCAGGGTTTTATTTTATTTCGCCACTCGGCCTAAAGAAACAATGGTTTCCTTCCTTTCGTATGACGGAATTGGACCACAGCTTCCGGTTTGTGAGTAATCACGTAATGGATAAAATGTCCAAATGCAATTAATCGAGTCGAGTCTGTAAACAAAAATTCTTGGAGGGAAGTTAAGTTGTAAAAGTTGATGGAGGCGATTCCAATTCGCTCTATTAATTTACTACAAGTACCGATGGTAAACCGGAGCTATTTTATGATCGCTCTTTTCACAAGAGTGTGGAAGCTTTTAATTTTGATTAAATACAAAGCTACAGGCGACAAAGGACACTTTATATTTTAGTTGATCCTAAAACTTGGCGGAATCAACCGTTTTAACTAATCTGATTTCGTTTATTATTAAGATGACTTAATTAAAATTAGAGTGAAAAAAACGTAATACACACATAAACTTTTATGTATGTATTAAATTTTCAAAATGTATTCGAGGCATCAAAAAGATTAAAGAGAAATTCCTATCATGTTACCATGCAACTTTTCAAAATGCCAGCTTTCGTATTTTACAGTTCACGAAACTAATAAGATGAAGTACAGTTTGAATTTTTATGTTTTTATATATACATTTTATATGCTCTTGTACATTCTGTTTCGAATAAAGGAAAAAAATCGAAAGAGTGATGCAAAAGAATAAAATAAATCATGGGGATGTTCCGCTACAAACAAACGGATGGAATCTTAATAAGTTTCAAATAATTTCTGTAAAGTAAACTAAAAAGAATGAAAGAATCATTTTTCATAATAATTTTTCACGGGAAACAGAGAAAATAAAGATATTTCGGGGATTCGTCCATCACCGAATTGAAAAGTCGAACAATAATAATTTATAACAAAACGTTATTTGAATTTTTATCATTCGTAGATTTAAAGCGAATGAATAAAAAATAAAAATTCTAAAAGCTTTGCCCGAACAGAAAAATACTCGTCAACTCTTCCACCTTCCAAAATTTTTACAGAGTTCTTTTCGCAGATACAAGATAGGTCTACACCGAGCGCTTTTAAGTAATTACATTTGGATTTATAACAGAATTATAATTAGATTTTTGCTAGAGAAAAAACTAGATTCTCAAAAATGTAGAGGAATTAATTCCCCGTTTTAATCATAATAAAATCCGCTTCCGTTTTAAAAAGTTAAATATGTGTTCAACGTGAATTATTATAATCGTCCTTTCATTAAAGAGACTCGCGAATTTAATTTTTTTTTTCATTAATTATAAACACGATGCTAGACATAAACGAAAAATTAGAAAAGCTTGTTTAATAAGCATATTTTAATATTTAATATATTTCTGTTTTAAAATAATAAAATATTTAAAAATGTTTGTATGTTTTAGTATCTATTTGTTCATTGGATAAATAATACTAAAATAAAAATATTTAAATTTTTAATTAAATTCATTAATCGATTATATTAAAATTGTGATTAGGTTGAAAGCGTAGAGATGGTTTTATTATCCGAATGCACGTTTTTTGAAAGCTTGAGTGACGAAGATAAACTACAATATGTGAAATTTTCCATCTTTCATTATATTTCAAAGTGAAGAGTTAAGTTGTCATTTCGCAAAGACTGGTGCCTCCTTTTCTGGAGTAAAGAATATTCTTTTTTCCCTTTTTATTTTCTATCTAAATAGAAAAGCTAAAACTATTACGATAGACAGATCTAGAGAAGAAGCATACAAGAAAAGTCGAACGGGATAAAGAAAGGTTTCTATCCGTTCTGGGAAACGAAGATTCCATTACAGAGGCAAGCTGATTGAATGCTGGAGGCTCCAGAGTAACTCCATTGGGACAACCGACTGTGGAACACCGTAAATAGCTTTTGATCACCGTGCCTTGGTTTGGGCAGAAGCATTCGATTGCTAAGCACCAATCCCTCTAGGGCTCTCCATAGGGATCTCTACCTTCCTGCATCGGGTGATTCAGATTAGGTTCAATTAGATTATAATAGACAAAATATGCTCAATAATAAAACATGGGAATTTAAAATTCTTCTATGTATTTTCTGATGTTTAAATGTATTTTACTAACCTCACAAGTTTATTTTTCTTTTTTTGGTTTAACGTTATTTTTTTCCTTTATAAAATCTTAAAAAGTTTCATAGAAAAACATTATGTATTTTCTGATGTTTAAATGTATTTTACTAACCTCACAAGTTTATTTTTCTTTTTTAGTTTAACGTTATTTTTTTCCTTTATAAAATCTTAAAAAGTTTTATAGAAAAACATAAAAAAAAATACTGTTTCTTAACAGTTTCGTATTTCTTCCTCGCTAATTGACCATTCGGGAAGGAAAGTTATTTTTCGTATCCGAGTTTATTTCCAACATGTTCTGCTGCTTTGCGCCTCGATTACGTATGATAAAGTACCCACAACTCATCGTCTTCTCTAAACAACCTAAACACATTCTTAGCTGAATGTCTCTAGAGCTGCTTTTTTTGTTTGGATTCTTTCCTGTTTTGTCTATTGACTAATGGAATGCTTCACTTTCTTGAAGAATGATGGAATAATTTACTTCCATTAACCTTGTAAATGCGATAAAATTTCCAATTTTCTTCTTGTTATTTAGTATAAGAAGCTATAAAATAGTAGCGTAACTATCGAATAATAATAGATTTAAAGTAAAATATATATTTCTGTTAGCTTTAATTATTTTATATCGAATAATGAAGACTTGACGTTTACTTCTTTACTCGTGTACGGAATAACACTTTGCAATCATAAGCAGACATTATCGATTCTAACAAAAAAGCGAAAAAAATATATATATATAAGAAGCGCTCAAATATTTAAATTTAGTAATAAAAAATTCCTGTTTTCTTATGAAATTGTTTAAATATAATTTCCTTTCTGGTGTATCTCTCTCATTGCGAGCATTCAGCTGTAAACAGCACATAATCGTAATATAAATATTTCATTTCAAGAAACAGGATTCCCATTTAACGTGGTCTTATTTGTCTACAAAATTTGACTTCTGAAGAAATCCAACAGCTAAAAGAAATTCATCGAATTTTGATAAATATTTAAAAACTGTCGTATTAAATATTTCATTTCGAGACAAAACCGCAAAGATAAAAAGGTTAATATTTTAAAAAATTTAGATAAGTTTAATGCAAACTTCACGAAAATAACTCGGGTATTTGAAGTTTTATCGAATTTTATTTTATTATAGCTTATCGATCGAAAGAAAAACAAAGTCTACATTTAGAAGATTAAAAATTCAGGCAGAAAAAAAAATCAAAAATATAATTCATAATTGGAATTAAAATTGTAAACATGGATGATTTTATATGGAGAAAATGAAATAATAAACAATTTCTAATTTTATTTTAAATTATTCATTAGATTGGAGTACAACATCACTTTGATTAATTTTATTAGTTTTATCTTGGAAATGAAAGGAATAGTGAACACGAATGAAATTCTATCAATTAATCGTAATTAATACTAATGATGGCTTCTTCTGAGCTGAAAAAAGCTAATTTGTCTACAAGGTAATAATGTCGAAAGCAATTAAAACAATTTTGTCTTTAGAAGAAGAAAAAAATATGCTTGTTACTTTCTAACAAATTCTATTTTTGTATATGTTTAATACATAAAAAAGAAAAAAGAAAGAATTAATAATTTCACATACAGACAATTAAAAATTTCATACTGCAAATGATAAGATTTACTTTTATCATCAACTCCGGCTTTCAGTTAATTACGATTAAAAGCGAATATTTGTAGTAAAGATAATTAAAAAAATGATTATTATTTTTTAGTAAAGAAATTTGAATAAAATTCCGCTTAGAATCTAAAAGTTCATTAAAAAGTCATTTGTTTGCAAAAAATAATTTTTTACTGTAAAACCGCAAAATATAATCGGGTATATCTTTGCATTTGTTTAATTATTGATGAGAATATAATGCGATCAATTATTAATGGAATTCTTCTTCTTTGTTCTTTTACAGCATTTTAACGAGACTATTTCAAACATCAGTTTGCTTTTATGTTCTAGTTAAGACAATTTTATATGTAAGAAAACTAATTTAATAACTTAATAACAAGTCTGCAGAACTCAGGAAAGATAGATTATTGCTTATAAATAGATATTGATTGCATTATAAGATTCTGTTATGTTTTGGTCTCCTATGATGATTCTGGGTCATTGCTTGCTATGGAAAAGAAGTAATATCAGCTAGAGACGTTTCTTTTACCTCTCTGTGATCATTCTAGCGAAATTCTTTGTCTCGTAACACGATCGTGTAACTCTGCGGACGTGTCAGCGCTTGGATGGAACGGAGTCCCAGTGGTCCACTATCACTGTCGATGCGGTACTCACGACATTTTGGTAGGGATCCCAACGCGATATCCGGTTCACCGTTATTGCGTCATTTCCGACGCCGGAGTAATCTTCTTGGCCCGTTTTGCAATGTCTTGTTCTAGACAGATGCTCCCTTGGGATCACAACCGAATTATTGTTCCAGTTACTTAAGTATAGGACAGAATTTTCCCTGGTGTGATGACAGTTAAAACAAAACTGAATTACGATTCTTCCACAGCCAAATTTAACTACTTTCGTTACACATTCTTCAAAAATTTCTTTTTCTTTCTTAGAAAAAATAGATTAAATTTTAATATACGCAATTTATATTTTGTTAATCATACTTTAACAGTGAATATTAGAAAATGACCAGGGGAAAAAATGCTGAGATAAAAATTAAAGCTTAAATATACGAATTTTTAAATGGTAAAATATTTTATTTTCTTTTAGATATATAATATTTAAATAACCTCATAATATTTTTAATAATAATAATTATTATATACTGATTTATCCTACTAATAATAAACCCCTACTTTCGTGCTTCAGTTATTCCAATAATGATAATTATTATTATTATATAAAATAATACAAAGTTATTTAAATATACAATTAAAAGAGAATAAAAAGTTTAATATTTAAAAATTCGTAATTCGTATATAGTAATAATAATAATTATTATTACTATATACGAATTACGAATTATGTTAATAATAATAATTATTATTATTACTGTATATATATTAATTATTTAAATAAAGGAAAAACATCTCCAAGCTTATCTTGCATATTTTATACCATAGTGACCATTTGAAGATCGCAGCGTCCCCTGCGGTATTTATGTTTTTAGAGAAATACGATTTCATTTATTTGTTTTTCTCCGTTGGTTTTTCCTAAATTATTATTATTATTACTACTGTCAGAAAAAAACTTTAACTGTTGTAATAAACGAATTAAATATTTCCAATGATATATCTAAAAATCGATTCAGTAGTTTGACCCCGCAAAAGGACATATACATATACTGTATAAAATTGCATTCTTTTCGTTATTATAATATAGTATATGATTAATTATATCAACTTGTTAAATATCTAAAACATTTTTATACATTATAAATAATATTAAAATCCTGATTTATTATGAATATTATAAAATAACACTTTAATTCAATATTAAAATTTCAACGGTTACAGCTATCTTTTCAATTTGTAACATTTCGATATAAAAGTTGCGAAAGAAACGTTTTTAAAATTAAATTTCTACACTCTAAAGAAAGAAAATAGACTATAAAATTTTCTCCTTAAATAATATTTGCTTCCAATGCATTTACGGATGTCTTTTTTTGAAATATTTTTATCCCCAGGCTGATGTTTTCTTGTCGAGATGTCACCCGAAGTCGCGCCTTAAACATGTTTAGCTTTTGAAGATGGCGTAGGATGTGCCACTTTCAAAATCAATGCTTTCATGTTGCTATTCCATAAAATAATATTCTATACCCTATAAAACAGTATTTTATGTTTGAATTCTATATGGAAATTTGATAACTTTCCAATAAAAAATATTTAAAAATTATATATATGTACACATAAGTTTGGTTACTTAATTTTTAATCTCTACTTATCAAAGTTCCTGGAAACTTTAATTAATCTTTATGTTATATCTTCCTACCTTAGCACGTAAGTGGATTGCGGTCTAAGTCATAATTACAGCCTGATAAGACAACATAGCATATAATCTGCTTGTTGTAAATGAATGGAGATTATTGTCGCTGTACGTATAACAGAGAGTTAAAATATTATTGAAAGTTTGTTAATAAATTAATTGCTCTCTATCGACTTATTAATAAACCGACAGAGATCAAAGACGATAATCGCCAGTAATTAATTTATAAACTCAAATCACAAAAACCGATTGTCTGTTTTTAAGAATGCACACACATTTACACTTAAATGCCGTAGATGTATGAATTAATGAACGTCGTTGAAGCTATGAATTACAAAATGAATTTTTATTGTTGCGGTTATTCACGTATAAAGAGCTCTTTCGATCTTCTTTCTGAATAATGTTTATGGACTCGTGATTTACATTTCTCTGCAACATAAAATATGTTGGCATTAGAAACATTCTAACACATTGATGTGAATTCTCTAGCAACGTTCGTGCTTTATTCCGATTATGTTTGCAGACTGGTAATAAAAGAGAAAATGGTTTGTTTCTATAATTCAGAGAATGGAAAATTTAATTTGTAATCTAGAAAAAAATGTTTTTTTGTTTTGTTTTCGTATACTTTCCTAAACGCGCACTTTAATCTTTTTTTAAATTTAATTTTAGTCATAATACCGCCTGCATGTACGGTATACGAAGTTTAGTAAAATAAAACGAATTTTTACTTCCCATCGTCTCTCGTTATTTTATGTTTATGCTACAAAATGAAACTATAAATTTAATAGAATTTAATATTGCATCATATCTGCCATTCCGGATAATTATCGAGCTATTAAACACTTTATTAGTCTATTCATATAATAATTTTACTTTTAACCTTTTGAATTTCTCAAATTATATTATTGGCAGAAGATAAAACTAATTGAATTTTCTAATTTATAGAAATCCTTACACATTTTAAATCATTTTAACAGAAATTCTCTAAATTTAACATCATAAACAGAAACTATAGATTCCACGGTTTCTATCCGAGATAGTGAATTAAATTAATTACACGTTAACATATGTTTAATTTCTATGAAATGACAGAGATTGTATATGTATAATATCGATAATACAAGTCAAATGCATACAGTAAATTTAAATAATCAACATATAGTCTAAACGTGAACAGTAGTTTGCAATTTTTTTCCAAAAATATCCGAACATTTTCTATGTGAAAATCTTATTACTTTTTCTACCTTTACTTTCATTTTAGACTATTTTTAGTAAAAAATGATTATTATCTTATTAGAATACGGAGATTAGGAACCTAATACGAAGAGTTGAAAGATTCATTGTTGTCGAAACCAGAAATCCATTGGTCTTATTTGAAAGTCAACTATTTCCCTCCGCAAATAGTACTATTGGAGAGTTCAATTCAGAACAGTCCACGCTGCATTTTCTTTAATACTGAATTCTAAACTGAATTTGAAGAGGCAGATGCCAAAAAACTTGATTTTTGGACGATGCTATGCAAGATATGAAATTTTTTCAGAAGATATTCGAGAAACTAAAAAATCCAATATGTATTGTTTAATTATATTTAGAAATATCGCTTTTATTCTTCGATAGATTATTACTTTTTTAAGCTTGTATTTTGAATATTTATGCTATTTATTTATGAAAAAAAGTAAACTAATATAGGCTATTTATTCATTTTTAAAGTATAACTTCTTGCAAATTATATTTGCAAGAATTTCTGATTTTTGCCAAATATCGTAATAGCAAATTTCGATTAGTAAAATCCATTAAGTCTATTACAGCTATCATAAATCCGGAATGAATCTTTCCATGTTTCACATTAACCGATGGCCATTTATACCGATTGCAAAAGATGGAGGAAAAATTACAATTTATCTGATATTATTTTCTTTGCAGGGAATAAGCTACTTCTAAACTCATCAAATATATTCGACAAGAATATTTTCGTTATCAAATTGGGAGGTTTCACTCATTAGAGAAGAAAATTTTATAAATAAACTAGCAAATTGAGTTAATTTAAAATAAACAATTTCTGTTTATTTTTAAAAATTAATTTATATTTTCTGTAGTAGTGGCCAAAATTATTGAATCACTCTGTAAAGTGCTGAGATAATTTTATGTTAATTCCTATTTACTACATTAATGTTTCTTTCAGTGAAAATGTTAACATTAATAAATGTAATTTTAATTTAAAATATTTTTTCTATCTTTCTCTTTATATTATTTATGATATTATATTTTGTTTACAATTACAGAAAATGGAAAGACAGTAATTATTTTAATTATTTCTTTGTTTATTCAGTGTAAAATGGAATATATAAGGCATATCTTCGCAATTCATATAATTTCATGCTGATATATCTTTACATCTATATCATATGCAAAAGTTGAAATAATAATTTTGACTATTACTATGTATGGTTTTCTATTACTATGTTCCAAAATAATATTATTCTTTGGCTCAATCTACACAAGAATAACCATTTTCTATAATAGTAACACAATAAATATTTTGTATATGCATAAAGCAAAGTTTAAATCTCAAATTTCAGTTCTATATGCAGAAATGTTACTATATTTAGAGCGTTATATGCAGAATTATTGCATGAGAGAATTATTCTAGATTATAATATCTGTTTTATATTTCGTATAAAATAGTTTTATACTATTCTTTCATGCAATAATTTAATGTTAACACAGTCTTCGTTTCCGTTACTTAAATAAATATAAAAGAAATAATATTATGTTAAATGTAAAAGTATATTTTGCACCATCATAGAAGAACTGAGAAGAGATTTATCATCAAATTAACTGTGCATAATACGAAACTTTCATTATTGAAAGACACAACGATTCTCTTTTGTTAACCAACAGAGAATTTCAAATTAGCAATAAAGAAAGCTACACAAAAAACAAATTCGATCGTATAGAGATATGAAAATTTGCAGTTTATGCACGAATCCAAATGCCAACGATTTCAACAAAAGAGAGAGAAAAATATAAAAAGTATAAAAATTATATCGTGTGACAAGTAAGAATCTTTTCTCTTTTGTATTCTATTCATTTCTATTAAGAAAATGTCAAACTTTCCTAATAATTATTTGACAGAACTTCTAATTAAAACTTCGAGTAAACAGAAATATGCAATTTATTGCAGAGAGAAAAAAAAATCTAAATGTTTGAATCGATCGTTCACAATATTTCTGCACGCTCTTATTCGTCATGCCAACTGTCCCGGAAACGTTATTTAGACCCTCTTAATTATTTGGTTAAGTTATCGTGCCGAATGATAGCGAAGAGATTCTCATTTACACGACATAAAAATAAACCTCATTTCGGTGACTACACCAAAATAATGACAGTAGTTTATCAAGAGGATGCCTCGGGTAAAAGACCATTAACACTGATAGGAATGATAAGAGAATCCGACTGAAGATAGGAATAGCTTGTAACTGTAATATTTGTCACCGTGTTTTGTTCCACAGGTGCTACCTAGTTGATGTCTCGATTCTTTATTGATGTCTTGTAATTAATAAAACATTATTACGGTAAATATTTCTTTGTTGTTGAGCTGGTAGCAATTTGGCTTGTTTATAGATATGAATTAATTCTATTAATTCATTTATTTACTTGCATTTGATATTTTCCAACTGTAATTTCGTAAACAGTTTTCGTAATTTATCATATTTAGTTCGTTTTTTCTCTAATTCGGAAAGCCCATTCAGGCTAAATAACAGATCCTTTAATCTATTAAAGTATCGTGTAGGCATTAGTTATTTTTAATGAACGTGAACTGTATCTCTTATGTAAATATATTTCAGTTAGTCGACAGACAGAAATATTTATTCGAATTCATTTTTTTTATGATTAAATCTAGTAAAAATTTTCGAATTTTCGTTGTAATTTAGACATGTGTGCGTGTAACTCGATATAATATGCACTTAATACGACGGTAGAATTTTTGATAACTTTTTCGAGTATGAAAAAATGACCGAAAATGCATGCGATATTTTTTAAGAAGAATTTAAATTATGCATCATTCAATTCTCAAGAAAGTAGCTAAACTTTCTATATTTAAAAATGGAACTTTTTTCTTTATTTCGTTTCCTACGTAAGACTTCTTGCAATTGCACTTATCAAGAGAGGCATCCAGAGATTATTTCACAAAAGTATCATTTAAATTCAAAAAATACAATAAAAACAAGTTTAAAAAGTTGAATACCGATTAATAATTTATCACAGTAAATATTTATATCTTTAACTACAAACCGAAAAATAATAATAATAAAACTTGAAATTGCAATTGTTTGCTATTCATAACTGTAAATTTAACAAAGAAGCAGATTAGCAGAATTCCTTCATTAATTATTTAAATTAAAAAAAAAAATTCGAGCAATTTTCTCTTTTAATTGTTTACATCCTTAACTTTTTCTAATTAATTTAAGCATTAAATATTAATATTAAGCATCCGAATTTGATAAATCTTCTATTAATTGCAATTATTTTAAAATAAAACTGAATTGATGAGATTTTCTATTTTTCACCAAAATTTATTAAAACTTAAATCATTAGAAACTTAAAAAATCGTTTAAATTACAAAAAAAATTTTTTTGGCGGTTTTAAAAATAAATAAATATTTAAACACGCTCACACAAAGAAAAAAAAAAACCTTCGAGATTTATATTCCATTTTTAAAAGAGTCTAAACCAAGTTATTATTTGAATGATTTAAAAATTCAACCTTTTCAACGTAATTTATTTGTCTTGCTTTATTTTAAAATATTCTAAAATTCTCTCACTCTTGGAAATATAATAAAAATAAGTCATATATTTATCAAGAGATTCAAAATAAGAATAAGAAAGATGGATATTCAATCAAAAGAAAAAAAAATGAAAACAAATCGCAGCAGAAAGCAATTTCTAAACTGAAGAAAAGAATATTTTAAAATGTGAAAATAATTTTTTTTGTTAAAAATACTAGAGAAAAATCTTAAACAGAAAAGAAATATTATTTTAGAAAATTTATTCGATGCTAAATATAAACTAGGATAATTAATAAAGTTATATCGGTGGTTACCAACTGAAAAGAAACAGAAAATTTGCATTTTTATATTTTCTTTAATGTAATTATTCCGAAATGTTTTAAAACTGATATTTGTCGAATGATATTAATTATTAAGAATTATCTTTTAATTGCGGTTTATATCGGATTATTCTCCTTGAGAGAATTAATCTTTCACAGTCGTGCAATTAGAAGTTATTCTTGACTAATTGTAGAGTAATGATTGCGCAAGACGAACAGAAGAACGAGGGAAGATGTCAAAAATATGTATTGCCAATTGTTAAAATTAAAAACGATTACGCATCGACCCAAATTTGTGATCAACTATTGCCAGAGGTGAAATTGCTCGGCTCCTGTTCAGAACTTAGACGCACTTCTTAATCTTGAAACTGGCAACTAGCAGATGTTACTTGATCTAATTCCGATACCTCCATCTTATCCCCTAGTTTTTTTTCTTGCCCCTCAACCTGAAGGCAGGTTTGGAAAACTTTTCCTGTTCAAGTAATTTGATCGGATGGAAATTCTTCCGTAAGTGGATATCGCGTTTGATATTAGGAACATGATGACCAAAAGATGTCGAGAAACACTGGCTTAATAAGATTGTTGATTGATTGTGGTGTAATATTTCACATAAATAAGTAAAGCCGGATTAAAAGAAATTTTTAACTCTAATATCAAAAGAAAACCGCTATTTTCTCTATTATCTATGAATAGAATTTGCTATTTACCTTTGAAAAAAATAGCAAAAAATTGATTTAATTTTTTTTTTAATTTAATTTTTTTTTCTTTTAAATAATTAATAGTAGCGGGGTTTAAAAATAATAGTGATGATATATCTCGTAATTAATAACCGGTGCCAAAATAAATCTTTAAAAATTACCTTGGTTATGAATACGTTATGAAACTGATAAATCACGGTTATACTAAATTCTGAGACTCGATTAATCAATAATTAAAGCAAATATCTAAATTTAAATTTTTGTAGGGTATATATATATATATATATTTTTTAACTTTAAAAGTAAAGAAAAAGCGAGAGAGTATCACAGAATAGTTTACTTGTAAAGAGAATTATAAATATTTCTGTGTCCTGAGAGACTACCGAGACGATTAAAGGGAATATTAAGTAAAACATATGCTTAGTTTCTCGCAATTTTATTAATTCGTCGAGTGAAAGTAAAAACATGATTAAATTCACATTACTAAGGGACATTGCTAAGAATCCCTAACGACACCATTTGTCACAATTCATGTTTCTAAATGAAAAGCAGATGTCTCACAATTCTTTTAACCAAATCATAGATAAAAAGATAAAAATGGAAAACGGAATAGATTAATAATTTGATGCTCACGAGCTTAAAGAGAATGAAAAAAACTATCTTCAAGATAAATTGCTAAGCTTGTACAACAATCCCTCGTGGTTTTGTTCCCATAAATCAATTTAAGAGTAAAATACTAATAGGTCTTCTTTTCGTTGTTTTTCATTTTAAATTTAACTAGTTATTGACCACCGGGGTCACAATCCTGAGATTCCTATATCAAGGAAAAACTTGTTCCCTCGCATTGTTCTGTAAAAGTCAATCTTACTTTTTTTAAGAGGAAAAAATCAATTTACCAAGTTTAATTTTGTTTTAGAATTTTGATGGAATTATTTAAATCGCTTTGAATTTTGATTAATTCTCATTTAATTCTACTCTTTCAAATATTAATTTTTGTTGCGAGATTACATTTTTTTAGTGTATTTTTTCCCATACATTTCGAGGGAAGATTTAATCTGTTTAATTTTTAATAAAATAATAAAAATTCATTATTAATTCATTATTTAACTGTTAGCTTAAATCAATGACAGTCGATGAAAATTTATTTAAAATTCTCTAGTAAATTTTTCTTCTTTTTAAAAAAACGACGATGCATAAAAATATCTGTCCTAAAATTCGGATATAAAAAAATGTATACAGTTGTAGGAAACGTGCAAGAATAATCATAATTAATTCAAACAGAGCAATATCGATTGCTTACTAATTAATTATACAACATAAATCGATATTTAAATCGATTGTGTAGACGTACAATCTTGCTAAATACCTTATAATTATACATTTATACAAATGGCAGGAAACGTTTTAATAAAAACTGTCGATGCTCTCTGTTATAGAATCGCTCATGGTTACAAAAGGCGAAAAATATGTATTGTTAGAATAAAATTCGATTGTTTCTATAGTTTTCACCAGTTTGGAATTAAAGTTTCGATTGTTTCCATTGACTAAAATTAATTTTGCTGCGGTCATTGTTTTTAGTCGCTAGAGACTATTGGGATGCAATGCTTTACGACTGTCCATTAATTAGCATCGTGTCCAGAATCTGTTAATCCTGTCTCCAGAATTCTGTTCGACGGGGTTAATTGAAATGCCGAAATCGTTTCGATGTAGAGATTTACTATCTCTTAAATAAACGCTAGGTCAGTTCAAATGTCGAATAACTACAACCAGCAAGATTGTTTTACTCTGGACATTATTCCAGATAACTCACACAAACAGCGATAACATTATCTGCTATCTGATTTAACGACGTACAGGAAAGAATTGGCAACTGATTTAAAGTAATAAATACTATAATTAACGTTGTAATGTTCCAATAACAATTAAATAAATTCTATATGTCTTAATTGAAATAATTAATTAAATTTTGGAATTTAATTAACCATTTACTGATAGAGAAAACGGTTACGCTAGCACCGCAATGGTGTTAAACGCCATTTTCAAACTAAGTCGATCCATTGACGCTTTCGGAACAGTTAAATATGCAATTTAGAAATTTCTTTCGATAAATATAATCTATAATATTTTTTTGACTCCGAGTAATATTCATCGAAGAAATCTGAGGTTGGGAATCTCTTTAACCCGTATTCATTATATTCCTAGACCAGCATGTTTATACAAGGATCAAGTTTCAATTTCGTTGCGTGTATCTTGCTGGAATAAAAAAAAATTCTTGTCATAAAAATATGATTGAGTTATCACATGCACAAAAAAAGCTTAAAATTTCATTTAGAAAATTAAAGTTTTAAAATGAGAATTTTTTAATCATGTTTATTATGAAAGTTATCAAATGCATAATTTTATTTTTTTTTCATGCTCGGAAAGAGAAAGAGGGAGAAAAATGATGAAAACAATACATACTGCTTTGCTTGTCGTTAATATTGTTTGTGAGAAGTTAAGTTGTACACGCCAAGCAACCATTTTCAATCTGCGGAACTATAAAGGAAGCAACGCCCCACACAAATGCTACACAAAATTCAGCATAAAATGTCATTGAACGGAAACAGCTTGAAGAGAAGTTTGTTGAACTTTCTTTTCCTTTCTAACATTTCGCTTAATCAATGAAGTAAGAGTAAAAAAAATTATACGTCTAAACGTGTATATCATTTATACCGAGAGAAAGAGAAAGATATATTTACGACACGAGTTTACTGCAGATTTGTCAATGTTGAAGATAAGCTGTTGTGCGTTGTTTTGATGGCGTCAGAACAAGATAAAGGCTTGCTACAATTAACATATCCTCAAAACTGGAGTCACAATTAGTGCAAACGATGACAGGAATTCTACGCATCTAATTAATTATTGCTGATTATTGTGAAAAGATGTGGTCTATCGGAAGAGTTTTGCCAAGCAAATTAATTTGGTTGTCTTCTTACAAACCATGCTGTTAGAATTTAACATATAAATTTTCCATCGGTCTAATAGTATAAAAATAACTATTTTACAAACGTTAATTTTTTTAAAAAATTATTTTATAGCTCGCGAATAATTGTTTAAATATAATGCAAATGGAGATAACAATAATACTAAAGAGGAAAAAAGAGCGATTAAAGAAAATAATTTTTATTTTTATTTTTAAATTTAAAAAAGAAAAAAAGTAGAAATTTATTTATCAAGTTATGAACTGAATTAATTTGAATATTAAGTGCTTTTATTTTCTCTTTGGCTTTTTTTATTCCTTTCTTCGTTCTCAATCTAGCTCTGTTGAAGGTTAGTAAAATATTCAATCGGCAATTTTTCTGTTTCCACTTCGAATGCAGTGAAGTAAATGCTTAACATTAAGCTGACTTTTAGAAGCAAAATATTTGATTAAAGTTAGCAACAAGACAATTTGTAGTTAATTGCAGCAATGAAAAGCAAACAATTAACACACCCAAATAATATGTGTCCGAGTAAAACTCTAGGCTGAATACCAAACAGTTAGTTGTAGTATTTTGTCTTTTAGATTCCCAACACGAACTTTTATGTGGGTGATTGTAACAAAATCTTTACTCGTATTACCCAGAAGCGTTTCGGTTACTGCAAATTAGTATGGCGTTGACATAAAGGTTAACGATAAGATAGAATAGAAAGACAAATGAATTGTGCCAGAAATTCTAAACTGGTTTCTTAGTATTTATTTTAAAACCTTGATGTTGATTAGTTAAGGAGTTCCTTCGTTAATTTCGATTGATTAATTTTGCAACCACATCGCTTTTAATTTGTTAGTGCATTAAAATTAACAAACCGAGAGATTCCTATTTATCTTTTATACTGTGCTGGATCGTTCTGCAGTTGTAACCTTTTAACACTTAAGAATAAGATGGAAGATTATGCATCATAAAACAACTTCATATATCGCAGCATCATTAACTTAAAACGCTAAAACCGAATTTCTTTTTTTAACTGATACCATTATATTTAAAACTTACGTTTTATTGATTGAGAGGTAAGTTTAGATTACATTTGAATTGCTATTTTTTTCGACACATTTTGCTGTAATTGCGAATATCCATTAATAAATGGACAGGGGAGGTTTTTGAGAATCGATGGTGTCATATTTCTCGTCATTAATGAAATTTTATTTCCATCAATTGCCGAAAATAATGTTGCAATAACTTGCCACTATTAGAATAAATTAATAAAATTTAACTTTTCTCCGCTAGATATCGCTAAATGTCTATAACCAGATATTCATTAAAAGGGATGCAAATTTACATGATTGAAAATGCTTAAGTTAACAACAATTTAATTACATTAATATATATTAATCATTACTCGAATAAATTCAACACAACCATGTATTTTTAATAATTAATTAGTTTGTTGCACACGTTCAAAGTTTGTATTAAGTTCATGTTTCGATTATAGTATTAAAAAAAAATAAAAAAACAAACATTATTGTTTACAGAAAGAAAAAAGTTATTTACGTTTAATAACACCATGCAGTAAGGAAATTTATTTCCCATATATTAATAAGCTTAGAAAGATATAAAGGAAAAAAGTTAATATCGGAGAATGGAGAGATGCTATTGTTATTATTAAAGTAAGGAAACAACTACTATCGATTCATAGTTTATACTGGTATGTGTTGGGCTTTATGATGACCTCAAGACACTTCTTTTTTTCTATCATTACTTACCGAATCAGACCTGATGGAATTACTTGGTAAGAAACACCCAGAGGTATTCTCATGAAAATGGTGCCACTTCCCTAAGCTTATTTCACTACTTAGACTTTTATTTAGTAAAAAAAAAAGTTTAGCAACTTCTACAATTATATTAAAGGATAGTTATGACTAACTTTAACTCGTAAAGAAATTAAGAAATAAATATTCTAAACGATTATAAAAAATTTTTATAATATTTTCCTGACCGAATTTTGAGTTGTTTTAATGGTGGATTTAATATGTTGCGATTAAATATTTAAATGCAATTAGATATATAAAACAGGATTTAAAAGAATGCGGATTAAGAAATTTATAAACTTTACTTATTTTTAATTTTAAACATTAAAGAAAATCTTGAGATCCTCTTGGAACTTATTATATCGCTTGATAGATGGTAAGCTGATTAAATAGTCTACATAGGAAATTCGAAAGAAATATAAATAATATAATATCAAAATAATTAAATATGGATAAGCAAATGTTTCAATCAAAGTTTTAATAATTAGGGTAGAAAGATGTGTGAATAGTTGATAGAAGAGGATTAAGGACAAGTAGGAAGCAATCTTTATATGAAATTTTGTAATTTGCATGATTTACTTCGACAAGCTTCTGTTTATCATGTTTTATGCATATAAGATAATGCTCCTTAACTAAGCTGGTTTAATTTATTATTTTCTTATTCTTCAAATAAAAGTTCGAAATAAATCGAAACTCTGGGGAACAATTTAATAAAATCACCAAAAATGCATTTTTAATTGTAAAATTCGATTAATTTTACTGGGTATTTCCGTACAGGTTTCTCTCTCTATGTATATAGCAAGTTCGCGTATTGATTGGCAGGACATCCATATTGAATTAGCAATTATAAACGAAAGCAACTTCGGCACACTCTCTTAATACAATCAACTAGTGAACTTTCATGTCGCAACTGCCATTTTGTCCAAAATATTCCCGAGAAATGCCACGTCGAAAGAGGAGGAGTAAGAGGGCGTTACCTAGGAGAGAACATACAATGTCTTGGACATCTGGCGATTCTCTGGACTCTCTCAATTTTGATCGATTTTCGTCCTCACAATCAACACTTCCTCTACGGTTACGTTCGAGCTGAGAAAATCAAACCGTCACCCACCTGTGAGATTTTATGCAGGTGATCGGGTCATTTTTAGCAAAGTCTATTTTAATGCTCAAAAATATCGATCATTACTATCTACTATTAGATTTTTTTTTCAGATAATGCTTTATTTGTGCCGTACATACCTAGTTTAATATAGGAGATACATTAACGGATATCTGCAAAAATTTTTAATTACTCTTCAAAACAACTGTAAACATATATAATATAATTTATAAAATTTATTAAAATATTCACTTTAAATAGAAATAACAAAAATCTACCAAAACAATGGAATCGCCTACAGCAACAGCATACAAAAAATTTTTAATTTAATTATGCTTAACGAAATATCAACCAATAATTTACATTAAAGGATTAGTCGCTTGCAACCCTGTTAAAAAGCATTTATTTTAATTATTATATTAGGTTTACCCCTGCATATGCCTATTCCCACGCTATCTCTTCAGATCATGCAGTAAGAATTTTCGATACCTTTCACAAATTTAAAGAACAAAAAAAAAAGCCTCAAAAGTTTTCTAGTTCTCTTGCATGGCCTTTCATTAAAGCTTTAAGTGGTTAGTAATTAGTTATTTTCGGAATATTTCGTGCTTCATTTAATTGCTCGGCAGTACGCAAGAATGAATAATCAGTAATAAATTTATTTTTAAATAATTTTATTTACCAAACCACAGGAAAATTCTATTAAATATCGTGTAACAATAGAATATTTTATGATTGGTGTGACTTTAAGTAGAAAATTAATGTTTTAAAATATGCTTATGTGTGTGTGTGTATATATATATATATATATATACTTACATAAAGTGTAAATTATATATTAATCATATAAGAATATTACATTCCCAAGGGGATTAAAAATTCTTTGGATTGTTATTTATCGCTTTCTTCGGGATATTATACTTTTCTTTTCTTTCTCTCCACTTTTTAAGTGGTGACAAAAATGCAATAAAAATTGTTTTTATCACGTAAACTTAACTTTTGGAGAGGTAGTGTACATCAGTTAAGTATAAAGAAATAATTTATAGCCTCTCCTAAAGAAATTACCGCAAGAGAACTTTCCTTTGTTGTTTACTCAAAGCAATCGTTAATACATTAATGCAATCAATATTTCAATCGGAGATGTGCTAATTAGGAAGAAGTAAAGCAGAAAGTTTAATAATACTTACAAGCAAAATTTTTAATGACGTTAAAATTAATGAAATTTCACTCAAACTTTTGTTTTGTTCATTTGAGGTATAAGAGTCGGTTCTGTTTCCTTAAAGGGAACAGAAAAGTAACATTTTCGGGATAATGCAAACCAGATACACGTTGTTGACACACACAGACGTCAACAACACTCGGTCAAAGCAATATATATCCGGAAAATGTTCCGTTACTTTAACATTCATTTGAAAGTTTAATACGTAAATTACCTAGCAGAAAGTTTACATTTTAAGCGTAGGAATGTTTCCAAAGACATTTCCAACTGAGAGAAGTTTTAATTTAATAGTTTTAATGTTCCTAGCGTATTGTATGATTTGTGCCGCTATATTAAAGGCATGATGTATTATATAAGTCAAAGATTATACTAAGTAGAAGGCAGCTATTTAGTTTACACTTCACTTTCTTGATTTTTGGCACAAAATTGGCTTTATAACGTTAAGTAAAATTAGTGTGTGTTTCAAGTTTTAAACATTTTAAAATAAAACGGTAAAGATGCATTTATCTTAATGTTGCTAAATAATCAATTTAATTCACTAATCAAAATTATAAAATTTCTTAGCAATTACCGTGTTATTTATACGTTTGAAATTATTTTAAGTTATTAAAATATTAATTGATTTATACGGAAATGAATTTCCGAATTATCATTAAAAGCTGTTCTATGTTTAAAATGCAGACTTTTTTTTTATAAATTATCCAAATTAAATAGAAAAAAATTAGAATTTTAATCAAATTTTTCTATAAATACCAGACAAGATATAAATAAAACAAAACATAATTTATTTTTAAATTACAACTAATTAATGCTATTATTTTTTAAATAATTTATTGCATTAAATAACTTAATATTTATTAAATTATCATAAATATAATCATTTTATTTTATTAAATAAAGATAAATTTAGAATTTATTATAACCGAATTTTTGTAAAAAATTATAAGTTCAGTTCTTTTTTTTTAAATTGTAAAAATAATATTTCCATCGTGAAAAACTTTAATACGTATATAAAATATATCGTACACCGAATTTATTTCTTCTTAAACAAGAAACTTAGTATTTTATTCGACAACATAATATTTTTAACATGCTTAAATTTTTTATATTCCTAAAATATAGTTTTCTTTACATCCTATACAAGTTTTATGCATAAAGATTTGTTGACAAGATAAGAACTGGAGACATGACCTCGATATAGAAAATATAATTGTTATCAATAAATAATAAACAAAGTATGTAATCTTAATTCTTATAAATCGAAGATGTCATAACCTGTAAGCTGCATCCTATAGATACGCACAGGAAACATCTAAGCTTCGTCTTAGTTGGGTATTAATAAGTAAAACCTTCTGCATGAAATATATTTACTCTTATATTAAGTAGAATATTTTAAATTTATATGAATTTTGTATTAATTTTAGTAAAGTTAAAGGATCAATACTTATGCGGATGTTTGTGTTTAAAAATTAAAATATTATGCAATATATACGACCAGAATTGCGCCAGTTATTAATTATTTCTGTGACTGTAAAGTTACAAATGCAGACCATCTTATTTATTAATATGTTTCCTAAGAGCGGAACACGCAAAAATATATTTTATAACCTATAAAAGTGTATCAAATATATATATAAACTATATTTGTAACAATATTTCTCCTAGTTCATCAAAAAAAGTAAAAACTACATAATTTATGGAGTAGGTATATACATGTTTATAATTCTGCGAAATATGGTATTAAAAATTAGAACGTGATAGAGAAAAGAAGAGAAAGAAGAAGAAGAAAAAGAGAGAACTGTGAGTAAATATGAAAGGATCACTGAAGAGAAAAACTTGGTTTGAATTCAATAGCCTGTAATAATTTTCATGGAATTTAAATTGCAAAATATTTCCCTTATATAACGCTGAGTGTATTTGCTTAAAATATATTTGTATACTAACGCAAAGTAAACTCAGAACCCGTACATAATCATACAATCGATACGCTATCATTGTTTCTTATTTTAATTTTATCGAATGCAAAATAGATTTTTTTTTTTTAAATTGCAGAATTGTCATGCGGATAGGCATTAATAAAACTAGTTGGGCGCTCTGAGAATAAAACATCGCGAGTTCATAAATTTTCAAACTTTTTAAATAAGGAGAAAACGGTACGAAAATCAATCGATTCTAAAAAAAATATATCTTGAATTTTTACAGTATAGTAGCGTAATATTTGTGATTATCTTTTACTTTGCTTGATTAACATGAGCTACACAAAATAAATTCGAATTCTCATCCATCAAGCTTTATGATTTCGTTTATTAGTGAATACTGTATATCATTTATGCACAGGTTGTGAAGCGTATGAATCAATTTTGTACATCAAATGAATAAAAATCATAATTTCATTCATCTACTTCGGTTTCATCTATTTTCATATAATTTTTTTTATTTATGGTAACTATATTTGATATCAAAGAGATATATGTTTTTTTATAGGCCTATAGTAATAATATAAGTGTCATGGATATGATTAGTTTTTTATCTGCAACTACTAACGACCGATTTTCTGAACTTTTCACTGAAATGGAACAAAATTCTTAATATTTTTATATTTATAATGTTTTTGTGTAATTTTAATATTCAATTTTTTTTTTTTCAAAACATCCACAAAACCAAATTCGAGAATTTTAAAACACGAGTTACAAAAATTGTATTTGGTGGAACAATAATCACATTATAACAAATAAAATAATTTCTTAAATTTCTTTTTTATGTTATTAATAAATTTATTATTATGCAAATTAGTAAGCAAGTAATTCAAATATTTATCTCATAATTCACATTCAATCCCACATTAAAGATGTTGAAGAAAAAACTAAAATTAAAACACGTAAATGACAAATAATTTATTTAAAGTTAAAACATGAGAGGGGGAAAAAAGGAAAAAATAAAAATAAATTTTACATAATAAAATAAGTAAATAGTTAAATTTCATATTCTGAAACGTAACTTAAACGTGTGATGAGCGCCTTATTTAATAATAATCACTTTAATAAACTGTACAATTTTTGAAGAGAAACGTCAAAATCAAATTGAAAACTTGAAATAATGGGATACGTATAGCAACGTTGGAAAGCAGCAGGTCATGTTTAATTGCATAAAATTTAATTTCACACTAACCGAATAATTAAAACCTGCATAGTTTGTACGCAACTGGCAGTTTTCCCGACAAATCAGAATAAGCAACGATCACGTGTCACGTTTCTAGTTTTATCTGATTTTATTTGTATCCTCTTGTTTATCAGTTTATCTAATTTGGTTCGTATTTAAATTTGCCGCAACACTTCGGGCGATTTCAAATTACAGAAGATTTTTAATACTAATTACCGTTTATTCAGATTACGAACATATTGAAGAAGACTCGCAAAAAAAATTAAATCAAGAAAAAGAAAGAAAGAAAGATTAACTCGTTTGAAAAGGCTTTAGTAACCTTACTAAAAATAGAAAGAGATATTGTAGTAGATAAAGAGAACCAATAACTATATAAAATACATTCAGCAAACATACGATAGCTCAGAGTAGCCACAAACTGATGATTAGAGAGAGGGACATGACTAATCCATTAAGGTGTGAGTACGATAACAAGAATGATTTCTGCGGATAAGACACTTCTCATTAATCAAACAAACGCTTGTTACTACAAATCGAGAGATACATTCGAACATCATCATTATTTTTATCAAATGACGTTCAGTCTATATGAAATCGGAAAAATATATGGCAACCAAAATCAAAATAAATGACATCAAATGAAAATATATTTAAGCATGGCCAACGTAACTTATAATTTAATATTATAAAATCATTTATATTTATATATATATATTTTACAATTTTAAATAATTTTACGAACGGAAAATATGGCTTTATAAATCAGTGAAAATAATTTACGTCCATATTTGAACACAAAAGAATGGAAAGATGCAAATTTTATGAATGGCATACATTCATTCAAAATTCAAGATTTCGGATACAAAATCGTTAGCGACCTATATTTTCCGGCTAGAATAACTCAGCAGAATCATAATTGAACTGTCATAATTCTTTACCTTTTTTTTACTTTTATTTTTAAGGAGCAAACACGAAAATGGCTGCGACTATTACAGAAGAGTCGGCTCATTACAAAATGACGATTTCTTTGGGAACTTCTAATTAAGATCTTCTTGGTAACTATCAGCAAACTAGAGAAGGACATAAAAATCGTAACGACTTAATGGCGGATATATTTAGAAAAAAAAAGAAAAAATCGAGATATGACGATATTATTAGCTTCTGTTTCGGCAGACATTTTTAAAAGAACTTTTCCGAGTAATTGAGGACGAATTTTCGATCCGATTGAAAGAACAAATTGATCCGAAACGAAACTTGGAAAAGGCGCAGAATTTTTTTCTTTTTTCTTTTGGTTTCTGAATGGAAACTAAATACATTCCTCCGTGTCAAAAAATTCACCATTTTGGCAAAGATCCAGAATTGAGCATTCCACCTTTTCTATCACGTAATGTTGTCTACTTCCTCTTTGTTTTAGCACAAAATGAAGTAGGAAAAAAGAAATCAGCATTTGAAGGACGTATTAAATATTGAATGAATTTAATAATAAATGTTCCAAGAATGGTAAAATTTTATTTCTTTGAATAGCGGTTCGATTAGGAAATTTGCGAGTTCTTACGAAACCATGTAACCGGACTGAAATAAACAAACAATTAAATAAAAAAATTATAATTTATTATAATAATTTATATACAATAATGTCAACAATTTTAAAACAATTTCACCTTTTTATTCTTTTAATTCTTAAAACATAATAATACAACTCGTATCACAAAGAATTTGCTTTAGAAAAAAAAATTGCATCTTATAGCGAAATTATTTAGAAGTTGTTACTTTAATATTAAAAAAATTGCATTTAAAACAGCAATTAAAATTTATGGAAGTTTTCGTTTAGTCCGTTGGAAACTGCAAACACGACTTAAACGAAGATAATAACGAAAAAAAAGAAAAAAATGTTTCAAAAGTTAATTAGTTAATTATTCAAACTAATATTTCTAATATTTAAGTTTCGCTTCTTAAAATTTAATCTAGGTAACTTCGTATACGAAAACAGCTTAATAAGTTATCTTCATAAAATTAAAAAAATATCATCTACTAATTTAATGCGATTCGTGCATTATTTTTTATTAATAAAATTAAAATTTATGAAACAATCATTGATAATTGTTAAACATCTTGATATATATGTTTTATTTATTTTTATTGAATTTCATTCACTCATTTATAATTACAGAATTAATAAAAGATGAATTTTTATATAAAAAATCTCTTTGATACGAATGCAGAGATAACCTTCTCACTCATTTATAATTACAGAATTAATAAAAGATGAATTTTTATATAAAAAATCTCTTTAATCATGATACGAATGCAGAGATAACCTCCACATTAATAAAAATTGCATATTATGTATTTTGCTTACTTACATACTACATATGAATATTGAATTTGTATTCTTCAAAATGAAAACAAAAAGTTAATTTAATATTTAGAAATATATATTATATTATTCTGAGTTAAAGAAATAAATATTGACACAAACTATTTGTCCACTAACAATGATCTTTTCATTTATTAAAGTCTGAACATATATGTCCAAAAATATTTGTCTGAATACAAATTGTTTATATTAGAATAGCAATGTCTATGAAGTGCTGTATATTGATTGATATATATTATTAACGATTTGCAATACATATCTAATCAGTGGTTCGAATTGTTCTGCAGACTTTAATTGAAACTTTTTCTATTGTAAAATTTAAATTCCGAATCGAATCAAGAGAAAATAATTTTGAAGTGACATAAATTGTTACGAAATTTTATCATATAAACATTGTTAAATAATTATATATTTTTCTCTAGAAGTAATGTTTTAAAAATGATTTTAAACATAACAATTTTTTTTTCATTCGGAGGATAACTGGAATTAAGATTTTGGCATATTTAAATGAATACAGTGGTACTGTTATAGAATTTTTATATAATGATTATGATTTTTGGTTTCATTAACTCTTTGTTCAAGTGTATGTGAAATAATTTTCTTCTGTTTATGTACAGACAAATATGAAATCCGCTTTATGTCCCTGCAACTTTAAATGCGGGAAAAAACAGCTTAAGCTTAGAAATAAAAAATATTTTTGAAATCATCATTAAAAGATCTTTAAAATGACACGCCACATGAAACTATTACTCGAAAAAAATTTCAAGTTCTCGTCGAACTCTGTTGGACAATCGTTATTTTCGATTTAAAATTTAACAAAAAATTAGCAATATTTTTGAAATCAGACTCGAGAAATCTATAAAACAATATACTGTTCGAATAAAAGAAAAATCAGTTTTTGCCTCTCTAAATCATTGTTGCAAGTGAGATTCACAAATTAACTTTTTTCGATGAAAGTGCAGAACTTAGCAACACACAATTCGAAGAACAATCTCAAAAAATTAATTTTAAATGATTAACTATGCACTTTCGAATGGATTTTAATTCCTGAAATACAGGATTGACTATAAATCTCTATGACCAACTTGGAACTGTTGTCAAATTTTGAAGATTCTGTCTTCATATTCTAAACAGTTATGGCTGATACATACAGAGATAAAAATTCTTTTTTATTATAAATTTCATTCTTTATTATAAAAAAATTGCTATTTGCTACACACTTTATTTGTATTCAAATAATTGAAATAAGATAAGAAAAGAAAAGTTTGTGTAGCAGTATAGATAATTAGAAGCTAATAAAATTTGATAAGATTAGAAAATTCGCAATTTTCTGTTTCACCGATAACACAACGTAGCGCCAAACAAAAAGCCGAACTACAAATTGATAATGGATTTTGGATTCATTATGATGTTCGTAGCAATCGACGACTTTACTTTGTATAGCAAAATTTAGTTGAACTGGGATTTATAAATGAAAAGAAAGAAGTTGGCAATTACATGTTGAGAAAATTTACTCAGCACTTTTTCTCTTTAAAATAAAGTTTCTTCAATAATTTAAGTCGGATGCCGTTAAGGTCTTGAAGCAAAAATTGCAAATGCCATTAAAAAACCATCTATAAAAGTTTCAATTGTGAGCAATAGAAAACGTGGAGAAGCAGATTCGTTCCCAAGAGAAAACTAAATAATAAAAGAACAGAATATATTCTTTGATCTCTGATGAAACAGTTTGGTCCTTAAGTTTGAAATTCTGAATAAAATTTATGCTAAAGTAAAAAATATTTAAATCTTGTTTTATATTTTCTATAAATTGATGATTTATTTATGATACATCTAAAAATTTTAGTCTCAAATAAATTAATAATACTGTATATACTCTAATAAAATCAGATACAGGAATACCTCGATTATCGCGGTTTCGATTATCGCGATTTTCGAATTATCGCGGTTTATAATTTGATACCAAAATTCCAATTATTGCGATCCAAATTCGAATTATCGCGGTTTCGAGATGTAGCCCACTACATATATAACAAGAATTATAGTTACCCTCCAAGTAGCTCTCTTAAAGCACTTCGTTTTTAGGGCGCCTACTCACTGCTCATCAGTAACTGTCCGCCATTGCCTGAAGTAAATGTGGACAAGGCCAGCTTAAACCCGGTAAACAAACGATGCACCGTATCGGGGGGCTTAAGGAAGGAGGGCGCCAAAATTATCACCTGTATCGCACCGTTACAATACAGGTGCGGTTCGGCCAATCTGTACCGACCTTAAGATTACTAAGAGGTGGGGCCAGTTCCAACCATGGGTTGCACTCACACCCGTGGAGGGGGCTGGATGGTGAAGGACGAGGATTGCCGGGCCGGGCCCAGCACCCCGGGAAAACTTTTCAGGAGATACCAGGCCCGGGACGCGAACCCGGATCCTCCTGCGTGGCACGCCGACAGCGTTACCACTCGGCCATTCGGCCGCCCACAATCATGGTGTTACGTTATCGCAAAATCAAATCTTCGCATCGAATCGACAGGAATCGTAGTAATAAGAATCAGGAAAGAATCGACTTTTGCCACTCCAGGCTTCAGTCGCGCATATTATTACTAACTATGAAATAAAACTTTATAATGAAAAATCATCATTTTTGATCTTGCACAACGATCAGCTACTGAACTATGAAATAAAACTTTATAATGAAAAATCATCATTTTTGATCTTGCACAACGATCAGTAGCTGATCATTGTGCAAGATCAAAAATGATGATTTTTCATTGTTAAAATATTTTCTCATTGATAAGTGAAGGATATTTTGTAATATTTATATTTCATATAAGAATTATGAAGTCATTTGATTCCTGTATTGTTTTACGCCGCATTCCATTCAATGAGTACTAGGTAGTACTTACCATAGAGATGCTCACATCTCTGGTAAGGTTAGCCATTCAAACCAGAGCTGGATTTGCATATATTGTGACCCCTAAACTATAAGTTATAATTTACGAAGCCGCCTCAGAGGCTAAATGCATTTGAGACGGCTTAATATCTTTTTAGAGAAATATGAGGCCCCCTTGAGATGTAACTTGTTTAACTTAGCCTATGCATAAATTCAGATGTGCGTCAAATGGAGGATGGGGTTTAACAAGTCAGGCTCGAACTCCTTCTGAAAAACTAGAGTTTGGTAATAATGTGGCATTATCTAACAACAGCTAGTGTGAGGATCTACGAACGTCAAGACAGATTCTAGCGCGGATGTGCGCATGGGGTCCAGGGAGTCTATACTGGTCTTACAAGTTAGTCTCTCCTTAGCCATTCAAACCAGAGCTGGATTTGCATATATTGTGACCCCTAAACTATAAGTTATAACTTACGAAGCCGCCTCAAAGGCTAAATGCTAATATCTTTTTAGAGAAATATGAGGCCCCCTTGAGATGTAACTTGTTTAACTTAGCCTATGCATAAATTCAGATGTGCGTCAAATGGAGGATGGGGTTTAACAAGTCAGGCTCGAACTCCTTCTGAAAAACTAGAGTTTGGTAATAATGTGGCATTATCTAACAACAGCTAGTGTGAGGATCTACGAACGTCAAGACAGATTCTAGCGCGGATGTGCGCATGGGGTCCAGGGAGTCTATACTGGTCTTACAAGTTAGTCTCTCCGCAGAGACGAAAAATCGTCTCTCTGGAAAGACAATCTTTCTACAGAGACAGTAAAGAGATTATTCTGTTTTAAGCGATGCTCCAGTCATTCTCTCTCAGGAAACGTCATCATTTTCCCATGATGCTTAGAATGTGCGTATACACAACGTCAATCTCATTCCAACCAATGAAACTACTCGTTTCATCGCATTTCACCAGCACTGCGCAAACTCAGTATTCGAAGAAAATGGCGGTAAACAGACGTGATTATTTATGTAATTACAGCACGCAACAAATATAAGCTTTGATAAGTGAATGGGAGAAATAAGCTAGTCTATTTTGGAGAATATGATAGTGAATGTATCAGAGCAGTCATTGAGAGAAATGTGGAATGATTGATTGTTAGTAAATGGCACAACAAAAAGTAAGATTTTACTTTGAAAGCTATCATTCACTCAGTCGTTTAGATTGTGTGTGTTACTTTTTATATCTTTAATTGATTCTGTTAGTTGTTATTTATAATTACGAATATTAACATGAACATTTCGGCGTATAAGTTTCTGTATTCATTGTGAACACAACGTTAATATACATTGATAAATGGCAGCGGTGAAAGTAAAATTTTACTTGAACATAAAATATTTTAAATCGTCGATAGCACAGTTGTTAACAAATTTTAAAATACTGATATTAAATTGGAAAAATAAGATGATAAATAAATATTATATATTTAATGCATAAAATTCTATTTGAATTTTTCATTTATTGTTCAAAGGTGTTTATAAAATGGGAATATGCAGTAATGTTTAACAGATGAATAATAGGTTTAAACAAAAACATGTTAATATCCAATTGTCTATCGATCAAAATTATATCCTCAATATTTTGTTGAAATCCTCTACCTGAGAAAAACTACAACGCCGATGTATTTTAATTGAAAAAAGTTCTTTTATCCAATATGTGTAAATTTGACTCTAATTCCTTACAATGCTACAATTTCATTTTTTTAATTAATAATTAATTTTTTTTAAATAGATCACCCAAAGCCCTCCAAATGTTTTAATGGTCTTTAAATATTCTATTCCGATTGAAATTACATATTATTTCTTCTTTAAAAACATCTAAATGTCGATTGTCTCTTCTGAGAGATAGATAAGGCTATCGCTCTGCAGAGAGACAATTTTTAAGAGACAAAAGTTGTCTCTGACTAAATAATCTCTTCAAAAGTACTCCAACATCGACTTAGAACGAGGAAATTGTCGCTCTAGCGGAACAACCAATCAGAAGCGAGGTTTGCTCATTGACGTCAAATAGTTTGTTTGAAGAGACGATTTTTGTTAAGAGCAGCATATACCCCCAGGTTAGACGAAGAGTACATATGTAGAAAAATTATTACACCTATTTCTATTCAAAAATCATGTTTATTTGATTCCCAATTAGTAAATAAAATCAAGGAAGCGATATTTAACGAAAACGGAACAGACTATCTAGCAGAGCTAAACCGATTGAAATATTTTTCCTCGATCGCCAACATACCTGGAAGAGTGGACGTTTTCCGATGAATCGAAGACCAGAGTCTTATTATCCTGGCGAAATTGGTTCTATTTTTTCCTCTTATTTTTTTGTTGTATTTTCTCTTCTTAATTTCTCTTCTGATATTTTCTCCGAGAAAGGAACCAACTCTCTCTCTGTCCGAATCGCCGTTCGCCTCCGGACGGAATTCAATGTGACTCATCAGTTTATATCTCCAATGTTTTAGTTCCGTTCTCGCGGTCCGACTTTCACATTATATCGGCTTTCGAATGAAGACAATTCTCAATCCTTTTAGTTTATATTTTGTGTAAAAAAAAAAAACTAACAATAATATCTAACAAGAGCGATTTGAAAGAGAGCTTATTTTCGTTTCGTTGACTTTTTAACTAATAGAAATTAAAACAAATTAATGAGATTACATAATAATAATAATAATAATAATAATAAAATTATACAAAATTGAAAACACGTGCAAACTGGATGCTACAATTTGGTAGTAAGTGAAATAATAATAAAAAATCTATTTAAATAAGGATATAATTGATAATACAATAATTAAATAATATCAATAATAATAATGAAATAAAAAAGATAAAATAATAAAATTTTCAATGTGATATCCGCGAATCCTACACTAGAACGGCGTAACCCAGCTGTCTTATGATAGGTTATACAGTAGAGCAAGAGGTTCCCAAAGTTTTGCCTAGGTGGGCCAAATTGTAAATTCCAAAATATTTGGCGGGCCGAAAAAAAGTGTCATGGAAAAATATGTTCAAATCAATGAAAAGTTAGACAAAATGGAAAAATTTATACTAATTTTATAACATAATCGTTCTTTATGACAATAATTACTTTTTATTACAAACTGTTTAAAATAACGCATTTCAAAAATAATTAAACAAAAATAACTAAATAATTTGAAATAAAAAAAATTATAATAAATTCATCAATCTGGTGGCCTATTCTGAAATGTGAAATCAGCGTACGACATTCGACTTACATTGCATGATGGGATAAAAGTGACGTCATTTCGAAACCGTTTCCGGTTGTTGCTATTCTGATCGATGACTTCCTCTGTTTCGAAATTTCAAGACTAAAAAATAAAACAATATATTGACTGTATCATAGGCCAAAAATGGGCCTAAACAACCCTAACCCATAGTAATCGAAATTAATAAATAAAACGTGTTATATCAAATCATATGTACTGAAATATATTATAAAGATATGAATTTGTATATGGTAAAACAACTTTTATTTTTATTATTCTTATATGCTTATAGTAGGATGGTAACAAAAAACAATGGGTCTGTAAAATTTCAGTCTGAGTATGGGGGTCGCAAGTGGAAAAAGTTTGTGCATCACTGATCTAGAGAATATAACTCATTTTCCCTTCAAAGAAAGGACAGTGGGAAGAATTAATTGAAATTCAGAGGAATATTTATGAATCTTTCGAGATTGGAGATTTTAGAGGATGTAGTAGAAGGATTTAAACAACAATAAA
Organism: Olivierus martensii; assembly: GCA_000484575.1. Classification (NCBI taxonomy): domain Eukaryota; kingdom Metazoa; phylum Arthropoda; class Arachnida; order Scorpiones; family Buthidae; genus Olivierus; species Olivierus martensii. The sequence goes on along the minus strand of AYEL01028046.1, from coordinate 27,870 downwards.
TAAGAACAAGGTTTGTGAGAGAGAGGATGCTAAGTTTTATGATTTGTTGTTGTTTTCTGTAGACTCTATAAATGAACCTGATAATTGATTTTATGATGAAATTAATTCAATTTGTAACAATTTGATTGTCATTACTAATCACAACTAATTGATGGATATTTTGCTGCTGACTTTGATTGTTTTTTTATTTTTCTCATACTTTAATTTTGGATTTGTTTTCATATTGCTTAGAACATTGGTATACTATATGAATATGTTTGCTATATATTTATTACAGATACTACATATTAAAAATGTATTATAAGCAAATATGAGGAAAGAACAAGGAAAATTTTGATATTGGAAGAGAATATGATGAGAAGACTCTTAATATATGGCTAGTCTTGTAATCATTTTATGTTTATATATAAAAAAATAATCTTTTCTCTATATTTAATGCCATATTTCTTGATTTTTCTCTAATTATTAATTTTTTATAGAATTTTTATCTTGCTGTTCTTGTTAGTTTTAAGGAATGCGACTTTTGCAACTGTTAAAGTTATTTTTTATTAGCATATATTCTAGTCTTTTGAAGAATTATTGCAAAATATAAGCAATAATATCAACTGTAATTAATAATAAATTTATTATTCAAGAGTGTGGCTTTTATAAAATCTTTGCATAAAGATATCCTTAATTATAAATAAGATGTTTTACTATATTTACTCATACAGGATGGAGCAATTCATTATAATAGTATTATTTTTAAAACTGATGTTTGGCTTTCCCTTCATACATCATTTATATTGGGTTAAGGCTTTTACCTTCATCATGAAGAAATGTGCCAGAGATCTGAAATTTAATCTTACAACTCTTCCTTCTCTACATATTCAGCTCCTAGGGCTATACATTTCTCAAACCTGCAGAATAGTTGTTTAATTCCATCTTTGTAGAAGTTGGCAGATTTAGTGGCAAACCAGCTATCCATAACAGTTATGACCTCCTCATCATTGAAGAAACTTCTTCCCTATGAATGTTTTTCATAAATTGAAACAGAAAGAAGTTTGAGTGCCAGATTGGGAGAATATGGGGAATGGACAAGATTTCATAGTCATATTTGCATAGAAAAATGACAGTTTCTACAGCATAGTGTGCAGGTGCATTTCAGTTTAATTATAATTTTGTATATTTTATATTATGATATTTAACTTTTAAATGTTATTTTTATTAGAAAAAAAATTATATAATTTTGTTGAAATTTTTAATATACACTTAATGAAACAATTAAAATTTCATTCTAAAGAAAATGCTATTGCTAAGATTGTAGATATTTTTCCTCTTTGGATTATTAAAAAATTAAGCTATTAAGCTCTGGACTAAAAAAATTTGTTTTCATACATAAAAAATTTAGGTTTTCATGCAAAAATGTCTGATTCAGGTTGGCCTATAAGACTCTTACACGTTAATACCTACAACTCAAAACAACCTATTGGTTTATGCAAAGTTTTTTTTTTTAGAATTTTGTCTGAGTTTGTAATGTTAGAAGAAGAACGATAATTTACTTTCTCTAAAAATTTGAAATAATAAAAATGTTAGTTTATGCAAAGTTTTTTTTTTTAGAATTTTGTCTGAGTTTGTAATGTTAGAAGAAGAATGATAATTTACCTTCTCTAAAAATTTGAAATAATAAAAATGTTAAAAAAAAAAAATTTATTTTTTCTTGTAAATATAAAGTTAACATCAATTGACATCAGATTAATGCTTTTTATAAAACAATTCTTTATTTGATAGAAAAATATAAATGAATTAAGAGAGAGAGAAAATGATTAATAATCATTAAAGGAAGCTGAGAATTAAAGAAAATTAGTGATATTTGGTGAGCACAGTGCAACTTAAGATTCAATAAAGTGCTATTTATTAGTATTTTAAAACTTTATGATCATAAGTTATTTCATTCTTATCAATTCTAGGAATTAAATAATTGTGAAATAAATGCCAAATAATAATAATGGATTTTCTCTATTTTATCATATGTATTTTGTCTTAGAATTTTTATTCATAATAATATTTTCTTGAGAGAGAATTTGAAATTTTATATAAATGAACTTTGATCCAAGATTCAGCAAGAAATAATAAAAAAAAACTAGGGGGGGAAAGTATTATGTTTTAACAATATAAATTAATATCCATTAACATCAGAGAACATTATGAGAAAAATTAGATCATAGAAAGCCTTACAAAATTTTTCTTACTCTATATTTTGAGTTATTTCAAATAAGTATAGCTGCCTTTATTTCTGTTAATATATTATTATTAGATAGTTTTTCCTTTTGAATTAATTATTTTACAATTTGATGATGAAATTTATTTCTAAAATATTTATGTTATATAAATGAACTTTGATCCAAGATTCAGCAAGAAATAATAAAAAAAAACTAGGGGGGAAAAGTATTGTTTTAACAAATTAATATCCATTAACATCAGTTAAAAAAATTTATTTTTTCTTGTAAATATAAAGTTAACATCAATTGACATCAGATTAATGTTTTTTTATAAAACAATTCTTTTTTTTGATAGAAAAATATAAATGAATTAAGAGAGAAGCGTCGACTCCTGACGTCACAAATCGAATCCGGTTTTACTCGATGTTCAGAATAGAGCCCCGAGTGTGTGACTTGTACAATTGTTGTTTTCTTTTAATAATATCATTGAGCCCTGGTTCGGTTGGATGTACAGGTAGGCCTCGATTAGTGCGAATAATTGGTTCTACGAATTTCTCGCACTATTCGAATTCGCATTATTCGAAGTATTAACTATATGTAAAATATGGTAATTGGTTCTTGCTTTGTGAGATTCCGGCCATTAGCTAACCTCACTATGAATAACCACAATACTAACTTAACACTAACTGTTTAAGAAATATTTATTTTCATATTTTACATCGTTGTTCATCATCTAAATTAATAACTTACCAGGAATTGCGTCTCATACTATCATCAAACCAAAAGAGCAAATCGAAAGCGAAAGTGGAGCACTGCTTTTATGTCGCTTAATCACATCCATTTTTTGCTCTAGCGTAATCACTAACCTCTTCTTTTTTTCGTTTCCTGTTTTATCGTCAAAAGTGTTCTTCCTTTTATTATTTCGATACTTTTTCAGAGAAAATTCTGTATTATACTTTTTATATTTGTATTATTAAATGTATAATATATAATTAAGTTTTTATAAAAATATTCAACTAATAATTAAAAAAAATTTACTTTTAGGTTGTCTCACAAAGGATTTAAGGCAATATTTGAATACACGATTTCAAAAAGGTTCTATTGATCATGATTTGCAAAATACTATTAGAGACAATCTGTATCTTCGTACAGTGCCCTGTAAGTAAATTTAAGTTAATTCTGCTAATTCATATAATAATAACAATAATTTATAATTTTTAAAAATTATGCTATGGTTCTGTCATAATGGATAAAGAAATACTTTTGACATATTGTGAAAACATGAGAATTTGTAATTAATATACAGAAATTACTGAACAAATAGACTTATTATAAGCATTATTCACTTTTTGTTGAGATTATAGGAAAAATGAAATATTTAATCAAATTAATTTTTTTATAGACATTCCCAAATTTATACAACACTTATATTCTTGAATTTAAGTAAACCAAATTTGTATAAATTATTTCTGAATTAAAACAAATTATTATGGTAAAATTAAAACATCATTATATTCTTGAATTTAAGTAAACCAAATTTGTATAAATTATTTCTGAATTAAAACAAATTATTGTGGTAAAATTAAAACATCATTATATGTTATATATAGAATCTATTATTAATTTATTAAAAGACATTTCCATTATATGAGGTAAATTATATATGCTATATTATCATAACTAGTATGATATACAATATCTTTGCTATCAAAAATCAACTATCAATAGCAAGGCTATCCAATTATAATAAACCTGAGAGTCATAACCATGTTTACTAGAGATATGGAGGGCCGCAGTTACAAAAAAGGGGGAGGGGCTTTGATATTTGATATGCTATTGTCTCAACAAATGGAACACACAAATATAATGCTTTTTAGAAACCAATTTTATTTCCAGATTGGCAAACTTTATTACAAAATTATATTTACCTGATTGCATCCAATAAACATGTTAACAAAAGTTATAAAATATAAACAGTTAAAAAATATAAAAATAGTATCCATGTATCTATTTAATATGATAAATGAGGGCGGGCAACAGCATTTACAAGGGTTGGATATTTACATCCATTCCTGTTAAAGAAGAATCTCCAAGGAAGGTTCTGAATCGATTCTTAACTATCTTCATGTTAGAAAATGCACTTTCACACAAATACGTACTACCAAACATTGAGATTACTTTCTGACTAAAATCACAAAAGTTAGGAAAACGTTTGTTAAACAAAGCAGTTTACTCATGTTATTTGTTATGAAAAAATCATTTTCCCACCGTTATCATTTGTTAAACAAAGCAGTTTACTCATGTTATTTGTTATGAAAAAGTCATTTTCCCACCATTATTAATATACTCAATTTTCATTTTCTATTTTATCATTTTCCCACTGCTCCTCATATACTCTATTTTCATTTTCTATTTTATGCTTTTCTCATCCATTTCACAAATGCAACGAACTCGTGGTAAAATAAAAATAAAATTAAAACGTAAAATAAAATAAAATTAAAATAGAATCTCACAATAACGGTCACACAATCACTGAAATAGTGAGTGTTGGAAACCAAAAAATAACTAAAATACAGTCACAATTCAAAACTTTAAACCAAAATAGCTAAAATTGATGTGAATGAAAGTCTTATAAAAATGTGATGTCATCGATAGCTTGTTGATCATTAAATAATTACTAATAATTAAGAAAAATTAATTAATTGAGTTAATATAATTCAATTTTAGGATTCTTTTTATTAATCTCTTAAAAAAGTAATAAATAAAAGTGAAAAAAAAAAACATATAAAGTAATATTATATCACAAATCGTGAAAGCCTTGCAGGCCACACAAAATGGTTTGGCAGGCTGCCTTTTGGACAGCCCTGATCAATAGTAATGTTATCAGTAGTAAACAGTAGTGTCATAACTTGCAAAAATGAACATTTTCATTTTTTAAATTTGAAAATTTTATTGCTAAATATTCACTTTTTATTTGAAAATTGAATTATTACTTTATACAATTCAGGATTGCATAAGTTGGGAACTATTCATATCTATTTTTATATATAACTTGTAGAATTAAGAATAATAATACATTCTATTCATAGCCACATGAATTTGTAGGGAGAATACAATATTTGCTTCCTCTTCCACTTGCTGTTACATATTGACATCTGGAACAAATATATAGGGTCATATTAAAAGTCTCCGCAGTTTTTTGGTACATTTTTGAACAAAAATTTTCTTTATTGAAAATCAGTTTTAATCAAGTACATATTGACCATTATTATCTATGACCTTTTGCCATTTTTCGGGTAGCTTCATAATTCCATCGGTGTAGAACTTCTGTGGTTTATTGTCGAAAAACTTGGCCAAGTGATTTTCAGCAGTGCTTCGGCTGGCCATTTTTTTACCAGCAAGAGAGTTTTGCAGAGACCGAAACAAATGGTAGTCAGATGGTGCAAGGTCCGGGCTATACGGCGGATGCATCAAAACTTCCCAACCAAGTTCTGTCAATTTGTTCTAAGTCATCAAAGATGTGTGTGGCGGCGCATTGTCATGATGGAACACAACTCCCTTTCTGTTGGCCAATTCTGGTTGCTCTTTCTGGATTGCTTCGTTCAAACGGTCGAGTTGTGAACAGTACAGGACCGAATTGATGGTTTTGCCAGGTTGCAGCAGCTCATAATGGACAATTCCCTTCCAATCCCACCAAACACTCAACATAATCTTATTTGCCGACAATCCAGGCTTTGAAGTCATTTGTGGAGGGTCACCAGCTTTTGACCATGATCGCTTGCATTTGATATTCTTGTATTTCACCCATTTTTCATCGCTTGTAATGATTCACTTCAAAAACGGTTTGATTTCGTCTTCCAATCCCACCAAACACTCAACATAATCTTATTTGCCGACAATCCAGGCTTTGAAGTCGTTTGTGGAGGGTCACCAGCTTTTGACCATGATTGCTTGCATTTGATATTCTTGTATTTCACCCATTTTTCATCACTTGTAATGATTCGCTTCAAAAACGGTTTGATTTTGCTGCGTTTCAGCAGCATTTCACTGATGGTAATTCAGTCAATCAAATTTCTTTCCGTTAATTCATGCGGCACCCAAATATTGAGCTTCTTTTTGTAGCTTGCTCTTTTCAAATGATTCCAAACTGTCATGTGGTTGATGTTTAGTGCCTCTGCTATTTCTTGACAGTTTTCATGCTGGTCTTGCTCCACCAGTTGCAAAATTTCATCGACTTTTTCAGTGACTGGCCGACCAGAGCGAGGTGCATCTTTCACATTGAAATTTCTGGAATGGGGTCTTGCTCCACCAGTTGCAAAATTTCATCGACTTTTTCAGTGACTGGTCGACCAGAGTGAGGTGCATCTTTCACATTGAAATTTCTGGAACGGAATCAAGCAAACCACTCCTGGGTCCTTCGTTCTCTCACAGCATTCTCACCGTACACTTCACAAATTTTTTGGCATGTTTTTGCAGTGTTTTTACTTTTTTTTATAGTAAAAAAGCATCACACAGCGTATTTCTTCAGATATTTCACTCATTTTCAAATCAATATAACTTTTTACACGAGCAACAAATTAGAAAACTATCTTCACAAAAATGTAAGCTGAAATGTCACCTTTTAATCCAGTGCTCGTTTGAGACAATCGGGTGAGTGTTGCCAGATATATAGGCATCAATACCGTCTAGTGGAAAAAACCGCGGAGATTTTTTATATGACCCGATAAATATTAATAACTAAACCCTTTAATAGTCAAAAAATTAGTTATTAATATTTGTGTTTATTTGAGCAGTCTTAGTGATTTTTATAATCTGGAACAAAATTTCTTTAAAGTTGCATTTTAAAAAAAAATATATAGTTTTATTTAAATAAATGGTTGAAATTATAAAAAAAATCAAATAGTATATTCATTTATGTTAAAAAATTATTTATAATGTAAATATTAAAATAAATAATATATGCAGTGTAAATATGTCAATATTATTAACAGCCAAGTAAAGTGCTATAGATATGATCTTAAATGTGTCAAAAAAAACCCTTTCAAGAGATCATATTTGAAGAAAATGCTATTTTTATCAATGTTGACATAAGTTTTCTAAAAATATTATTTTTAGTCTACTTTCCAAAAGAAAAGAGAGTTATAAGTTCAAGAGTTGTGGGTCCTCACAAATTCTTAAACTAATTAGTAAATTTTCATGAAATTTGGTAATATTTTGTCATTAAAGGTCATTGCAATGCTGCATCATTTATTAAATGATACACTATTATTTGATTGCTAAAATTTTATTTTATATTCTTGACAATGAATGACAATAATAATATTTTGTCATTAAAGGTCATTGCAATGCTGCATCATTTATTAAATGATACACTATTGCATTTTGCATTTGATTGCTAAAATTTTATTTTATATTCTTGACAATGAATGACAATTAGTGTTAACAGTATAGGATTAACATATGGCTTACCTGCAATGCTTAATTTAACACTTACAAGGAGAGCCCCCACCGATTTTGATCCGCTTAAGTATGGTGAAAATACATCAAAAAAGAGTGAATACGTGTCCGAGCTTTGCGTTGAATATGGCCTTCTAATAGTATTTTTTAACACTTGAAAAATCGAGCTTTTGATAATTCAGCTTAAAAGCGATGGGTAGATAACAGATCACCAGGTGCACAGATGGCGCACTCGATAAATACGTGGCTCGTAATCTGAAGGTAGTGGGTTCGAATCCGGGTTGATGTGCATTTTTTTTTTTTTTTTTTGTATCGAAAAATTATTTTTTATTTTTCATTTTATTATTTTTATGTACTGTACGTTTTAATTTATTTTAATTATTATTAATTTTATATATATTGGTTATCACATAATTCGTATGCATTAATATATTTATGTAGGGTCCCCACAATGTATGTCAGAGTAAAAACACGTATATCGATAAATTATAGCATACTTTCGAATAGGATCGCGAGTAAGTGACGCAAGGATCCAGGATAGGAGAGATTTCGATACTTATTCAAAACAAATAACATATATTTATTTAAAAAAATAGGAAATAAAACACAATATTAACATAATGCGCTAGAGAGAGAGCTATCTGACCCGGAGATCAAACCTGGGAGAGAGTGAATAAAAAAAATTACGTTATTCTTCCATTATTCTTTTATGTCTTCGTTCCCTATCTCGTCGGACGATCCCCGTAGAGTAATAGAGTATTTTGTTTTGTAAATAAATATATTAATGCATACGAATTATGTGATAACCAATATATATAAAATTAATAATAATTAAAATAAATTAAGTAAAATGTACAGTACATAAAAAATAAAAAAATGAAAAATAAATAATAATTTTTCAATGCATAAAAAAAATGCACATCAACCCAGATTCGAACCCACTACCTTCAGATTACGAGCCACATATTTATCGAATGCGCCATCTGTGCACCTGGTGATCTGTTATCTATCCATCGCTTTTAAGCTGAATTATCAAAAGTTCGATTTTTCAAGTGTTAAAAAATACTATTAGAAGGCCATATTCAATGAAAAGCTCGGACACGTATTCACTCATTTTTGATGTATTTTCACCATATACAAGCGGATCAAAATCGGTGGGGGTCAGCTGTGTCCTCCCCTTGTTAGCTATCATATCTATTGTCAATAATATAAAATAAAATAAAAATTTAAGTAATACAGAGCTTACATGCATTTACTCCTACAGATTTTAGAGTGTATTTAAATTATTATTATTATATATAAACTAATTATATTTAAATATTACCCAAGCAGTATTGAGTTTGATAACCAGTATAATAATAATAATAATTAACAATAATTAATAATAATATTGAAAGTAAGTTTGATAAAATATATTTTAATTTCTAAACTTTAATCATTTAAAAATAATGTATTCAAAAAGTAGTCAATTTTAATTATTTTCAGAACTTCTTGCTTAACACACATTTTAATAATTCAACAGAATATAGTATCAGAAACAGACATTACTATAATAATATGCAACATTTTTGAGAAAACTCATAAAAAAGCTAACATCTGTAAAAACATTATTCTTTTACTGTTTGAAAAATAATTCCAATAATTCAATTATTTTTCATCATCTTTTACTTCAAAGAAGTCATGTAAGTAAACTAATAATTATGATGGGCTAAATTTCGTGCTAATTTATAAAATAATAATAATTTATTATCAATAATGTATTGCACTGATGAAATTTGAAAAATTTTTTTGAATTTAGGAGGAGAAAATGTAATTTATCTGTCTATGCTCATGTACTAAAATTAATAATTTAATGAAATTTGAAAAATTTTTTTGAATTTAGGAGGAGAAAATGTAATTTATCTGTCTATGGTCATGTACTAAAATTAATAATTTATTGATATAATTTAAATAAAACTATTATTGAAGAATAAAACTAATTATTGAATAATAAAACTATTATTGAAGAAGTACAAGAACAGATCATTAAGCTCTGTTAAACATTGCTTGTGAGTGTTATATAATTTGAGCTAATTCAAATAATGTTCTTGCACTTCAAATTCAGAAGATGAACAATGGTTAGAAGGAAAATTTCTATCAAGTATTGTAAATACTGAGGTGACAGGTACTTTACTGTAAAATTATTTTTTATCAAGTTCAGATTTTCACAGGATAAAATATTTTTAACCTGTGAAAATCTGTGCCAATAGAGATGATAAATCTTCTGACTGTTCATATATAATGCTGCTAGCAATTATAGATGGTAATGATAACTAACATTTGACGAAAATCCTTGATTTTTTTTGTGTGTATTATGGAATTATTTTTATATGGTGCTAGCAAAGTCTTCATGATGTTGTCCAAGTATAGTTTTAAAAAATATATAGTATATTAGGAAAAACTTAATTTTGATTATTTTCATGTTAATTTCTTCTACAGTTTCAGTCATTGTTCTTTAATACAACTTTCAGTTTCCAAAAATAATGTCTTTCCATTCTTTAATTTGGAAAAGATTTATTTGGTGAAACATTGAAATTTGTAATGCTATGATATTGTATGCTATACCTACCAAAAAATTGATCATTTTACTAATATTCATTTTATTGTCCCCAGGAAGAAATTTTTTAATTGGAATATTATTTCATGCATTGATTTCATTTGTTATTTCAAACTTTATGTTTATTAAAATATTATATTATCATCAGACTAGTTGAATTACAACTAGTAGAAATTATTTGTTCTTTCTGAATTTATTAAACTATAAAATTAGGAAATCATTTATTAATATTATATCATGATAACATCAGTGTGCTTACGTGATGTCATTTATTTGTTACATCATGATGTCATGGGCTGTTGGACAATATTCCAAATTCAAACAAAATTGTTTTGCTATATAATTTATTAATTTTAATATAGATTTAATTTTGGTTAAATCTATAGTCTTCTTGTGATGATCACAATAGTGTGACGTCACTGTGTTATATCATCATAATGTTATAAATTGAAACTGTCTTATGACATCATCTATTGTTATATTGTAATGATGTCATCATGGCCTAATATGATTAAATTTAGTCAAAAAACATAGATTACAAATAGTGTCATCTGTTGACTAAATTGTTAAATTCTATGGATTTTTTGGATTGTTTGTAATTATTTAACAATGATTGTTCTAAAAAATCACTAAAATAGATCAGTTATTTAAGTTGGACAATCACAGAGAACTGTGCCAAGTTTAGTGGTTGTAGCTTCTATCGTTTAGGAGATTAGTCAATACAAACATGCATACAAATAAACCAAACAACAACCAAAAATATAAATAAGATTCATTCAAAATCTAATGGTGTTAATAGAAAACAATTTTGTATTTATACTATCAGAAACATTTTATAAGTTATTTAAATTTTTGTCACAAATCAATAACATTTATTTTTAAATATTTTATTATAACTGTAACTAATCATATTTTACTAGAAATTTAATAAATCTTATATTTATGTATATTCTTATGTAATAAACAAATTAGTATTTGTTAAATGCAGATTAAATTAAATTTTATAAAGATATTAAATTTTAGGAATTTAAAATATGTTATTGTTTACTATTATTTAGAAAAAAATTATAAAAAATAAAATTTTTGATAGTAGAGGGCAAAACTTGTTTTAAACTATAAGAAACAATGATAGCACCACATGTAATGAGAGACCACTTCAAAAATTGTGCAAGATACTTGATAAATGCAATTTTTAAATAGGGCCATATGACATCTGCTGCTGGAAAACAACAGGAAATTCTAACAACTAGTATGGAATATGGTCATGGGCATCAATGTATTAATTAACACACATGCAGGAATTTGTTGTTAGGTAATTTATTACGAAGTCTAAAAGTAAGATTTATAGAGTAGCTTTCTTCCAAGAAAGAATTAATTACTTCATTTTCAGCAATTAATTATTTGTAATTCATTATTTATAATTATTAATATAGAATATATAATTTAAGATTTAAAAAGTAATTGCTTTAAAAAAAAATAAATTATTGCAATAACATAGGAACAATCAACAACAACAAAGTTTAATAGTGATGATTTCTAAATTATCTTTTAGAAATCATCACTGTTAAACTTTGTTGTTGTTGATGCTAAACATTTGCATAATATTTGATCTTTGCAAATGATATCTAATGTATGACTTATCATTAAATATATAAAATTAATTCATGTAATTATAATAATTTGTATTCATAAATTTGTTTTATATTTTTATTTGATTAGAAATTAATTTTTATATTTTATATATGTAATTATATTTTATTATATTTTGTTTACTGTTTGCTACTTTTTTAATAATCCTAACTTTAAAACTGAGAGCAATTATCTTTTTTCCTAAGTAATCAAATATTGTTTACTCAAAATAAAAAAATTTTTCCTATTTAAAAAATTTTTGAGTTGTTTTGTGTAATCATTAATATGATATTGATATAAAAAAAATGATGAAAATATAGCTATCTCTTGTTTGCCATTAGTATAAAGCAGTTTTTATATGTAAATGTGATGGTAAACATAGAATTATTGTGAATTAAAATTTTATTTATTATTTAAAAACTATAAAATTTTCTTAAAATATTGATCTTTAATTTTTTTGTCACTCTTAAAACTCTTGATTGTTATAATTATTTGGAAGAATAAATTTGTTTGAAAATTTAGTAATTTCATATTTTTTTGAAAATTAATAATTTAAATTTTTGCAATTATTTTATCTCTAAAGTGCATTAATTATAATTTTATTATGATTAATATGTTATAAATTTATTAAAAACAAAATCAAAATGTCATAGAGAGAATTTGGATTAAAAAATATATTGGAATAGTAAAGATTGTGTTTATCTAGAATAATATAGTCATCATTTATACTTTAAATAGCATTAGCATAGTTGAAAACATTTTTGAAAATTTTAATAATTAGATGACAATTATGTTTTCTTTTGAAATAAGCAAACATGATTGTCATCTAATTATTAAAAATTTCAAAAATTTTTGCAATTATGCTAATATAATTTTCTCTTGAAATATAGTTATATACAGGGTTTGCAGAGTCAGATGGCAAATGATCTGATTGACTCCCTAGAATTTGTAAGGTCAACTCCAGGCAGTTTAAAAATCAAACTCCGACTCCATCCAAAAACCTCCGACTCTTCAATCCAGAGTTGCAGAATCAGATGGCAAATGATCCAACTCAGACTCCACCTTTTAAAAAAAATCTGACTCTGACTCCCTAAAATTTGTAAGGTCTGACTCTGACTCTGCAACTCTAGTTATATATTGATATACAGTCGTAAATTTGATCTGAAAATATAAATGATATATTCAGTGAAGAAAATAAGCAGGATAAATTATATATATCAGAATTATTCATATCAATAAATTTATAAAAAATTCCATTAATTAAATTTTTTTGATATAATAGTTTGAGCATCCTGTATACAAGAAAAATTCTAAAAATATAGGAAGTCCTTGATTTGTGGTTGGTTCAAACTGAACTCCAAGATCGCAAGTCATTATGATTGGAAGTTGGAAATATTTTAAATTTGCAGATTTCTCATTATCGATATATTTGAACCTTACATATTATCATATACTTAATGAACATGAAACTATAGGAACCTAACATAAAAAGAATGTTGTTGATAAAAAGACCATTGTATATGGATAATACATACATGAAGTGAATTGACCAATCACAGAATTTACTGATTACATCATTATAAGTACAAGTGATTGTAAGTCAATGACATCCTAACTTAAAGACTATCTGCATAAGTTAGAGCTTTAAATATGCTCTATACCAGCATTTCTCAAACTTTTTTCATTCATGACCCAATTTTTCATTACGAGATTTTTCGCGACCCCCTTTTTAATTTATGAGATTTTTTGCGACCCCAGGTATTAAATATGAAATAAAACGTACAAGTATATAGGTCATTTACACACTTATTAAGATGAACACAACCAACCACACCGAAAATTCATATGTTGTCATACGTTAAATATTGGGCGTTTGTGAAATTACATATAAACTGAAATTCAAGTGTTTGAATTTAATTTTTGCTACCCCAGAATTTCGCTTCACGACCCCTTTTAGGGTCGTGACCCACAGTTTGAGAAATGCTGTTCTATACAAGAGTCTCCAATTTTTTTGGGAGTTGCAATGCTTTACTGAAATTTTTATACTTTATTAACCCCCATTCATTAAACAAGAATAATAATAATATATCCTAAGAATGATATTTGAATTAAATAATAGTTAAGAGGCTGTTTTTCTTAATTTTATATTGAAAAATTGGGAAATATTTCATGAAGCTCTAAACAGAATTCTAATTTGATACATATCATTTAAAATTGAAATATTTCAAATATTTTTAATTTGTTTTAATTTAAAAAATTAATTTTGAAGCTTCCTTTGTTTATTTCCCATTTTTTTCTGATCTTTTTTTTTTTTAATTTTATAATTTTCTGAATTTCTCAATAAAAGTAATTTCTATTAGAAATAACATATTCTCAATATATATCATAGTATCATATAATATAATAGAAAACAATTCAATTGCAAAGTTTGGGATAATTATACTAGATTAATAAATAAATTTAAAAAATTAATTTAACTAATTATAATTTTGCGATCTTTCAAAAATGATCAAATTTTTGCAATGTAAACTATAGGTATTTTGTTTTAATAGTAAAATCATTGCTATTTTTTCTGCTTGAAGTGGGTTGAAATAATTATATGAATATTTAGTAAAAACATTTAATCAACCCCTTAGATTTTATCAAAAATCCTTGATGGTCAATATTGACCACTTTGGGGATCCCTCTTCCATACAGAACAAGATACACTTGTTAATTTAAATAAAGAACAATAGATTAAGCATAAAATGATTTCTTTGTAAAAACAAATATTTTTGTAAATCAAAAATGTATATAAATTAATGTAGCTTATTCATGTGAAAATTAGTAAAATAAGCATTTATAAAATAAGGGATCCCTGCACTTGGCAATAAATTATTATGGGATTTTTAAAGTAAAATATATTTTCTAATCAAATTTTTGGAATGTAATAATAATAATAAACATAATAATATAAAATATTAAAATGAATGAAGAAAGCAAAAATATATATCACAATAAAATGTAATTGTGTTAAATAATATGACTTAAGACTTTTATATCAAAATAGAATATAATTATATCAATTATTATTATTATTATTATTATTATTATTATATTTAATTTGCCTATCTTTCTTTTTAAGGTACTACAAGACCACAAAGAGACGGAGAAGTAAATGGTGTTGATTATACATTTCTAACTCCAGAAGAATTTATTGCATTAGAAAGAAGTGGAAATTTACTTGAAAGTGGGATTTATGAGGGTATTAAATTCTATATATTATTATATTTAGTTAATTGATAAAAACTGTATAACTAAAATATTAGAATGATACCCATTAAATTTTTATTTCATTTAAGATGTTTTTAAAATTTATTGATTTTTGTATTATGTTAATTACTGTATATCCTTCTTAACTATTAAATAATGAATAACTATCATCTGAAATATAAAAACCTAACTTAATTTACCAGAAAGCAAGATCTCAGGCGGACACATCGCGCCATCTATCGAATAAATTATAAAATTCTAAAAAAATATAATATTTTTTTTAGAATGGGAATTTAAAAAAAAAAAATGTATTTAATAGTCACAACTCATGGAAACTCAAATCAAAAGAATTTATAATGTTTCATTGCATAATCTTCGACATATTTCAATCTGAAGTTGTACGTGACACTAATGAGGATAAACAAATTATTAGTATTATATATATTTTATAGATAATAGGTAATGGTAATCATTCAAATTATTAATCTGGTGAAAATTAAATGTTCTCAATTTTCTTCAATTTCCATGCTATGTTATACACAACGCCTGCTATTTACAGTCAAGATGCGAATTGTTGCCCTCTGGTATTCGTCCTTGATAATAATGCGAACTGAACTAAAGAGGGCACAGACCTAGTAGATTTAAAGACCATGGTATCGCGCCATCTATCAAATAAGTTATAAAATTATGCAATATTTGAATTTTTTAATATTTTTTTAGAATGGTTATTAAAAAAAAACATTTAATAGTCACAAATTCTAAGTTCATCTCATAGAAACTTAAATCAAAAGGATTTATAAAGTTTCACTGTATAGTCTTTGAGCTATTTCAGTAAAGTTGTACATGACACTAATGAGGATAAACAAAGTATTATATAGATTATTTCATGTTAACAAGGAGTACCTTACCAGAGTTTAAAACTTTCATTTGTTATAAATTTCTCATAAAATCAGGATAAAAGCATGTAAATTGAATTATAATGCAAATTATATTTGCTCATAAAATCAGGTCTTGTAAACCAGTGTTGACCTATATATTACAAAAAGTATTTAATTTGCTACAGTATTAAGAAGAAAAAATGAATCCTTCTCTCAGTACAAGTATCCTTGATTTACCACGTGAACTTAAAACAGTAATGCCATCAATAAATTCTGTGATTGACCAATACAATTGACAAAGAATTTGAGTCCCTGAACAACAGTCTTATACAAAAAGTATCTTTTTTCTGTCTGATTTTTGTGTTTGTTAAATTTATTACAATAAAGTGGAGAGTAGTAATAAATATTGGTAGTGGGCAAACCATAAATTTTGTGCATTTCTGACTTACAATGCCATTGTAAGTCAAAGACTACCTGTATATAATAAAAACTACACAAAAAATGATGTATACTAATATACAATAATTACGTTTTTTTTATCATATGGCATCAATATTCTAAATTGATATTAGATCAGTTGAATAGATCATATATTCAACTCTGCTAAATTTATTTTTAAATATATTGTTAAATATAGATTTGTACAAATAGCTAAAATCTGTATTCAGCAATGCTTTTTATTATAATTCATATTTGGCTAGAGGTTATACTATAGACAAGTTTAAAATGCAAATGAAAAATTATTTTTAAATTAAATATCAAAAAAATTTTTTTCTAAGTATTTTTTGTTAATAAGACTTTTCTTAATTTTA
Source organism: Olivierus martensii (assembly GCA_000484575.1). Taxonomy (NCBI): domain Eukaryota; kingdom Metazoa; phylum Arthropoda; class Arachnida; order Scorpiones; family Buthidae; genus Olivierus; species Olivierus martensii. The sequence goes on along the minus strand of AYEL01028046.1, from coordinate 11,045 downwards.
GGGAATGGTTTTTCCTTCTTTCCCATGAAGTGCTTAATCCTATGTACTGCCTTTTTGAATATGCAGGAAAGAATAATTATAGTCTTCAGATTAATCCTGCCTCTTCTGTCAATCCAGATCATTTATTATATTTCAGGTTTATTGGTCGATTTATTGCTATGGTAATTGAATTTTTTAAATGTATCTATGTAATATATGACCTTTCTTACATATTACAGTTATTTTAATTTTTACAGGCATTATTTCATGGTAAATTTATATATAGTGGATTTACTTTACCTTTCTATAAACGAATGTTAGGTAAAAAGTTAACTATGAAAGATATAGAAACAATTGATCCTGAATTTTACAATTCATTGGTTTGGATTAAGTGAGTATTATTTACTTAAATATACAGTATCAATTATTTAATTAATTAAGTATATGCATGCATTTTATTTTACAAAGTATTTCTTTTTATGTTATTTTAAAAATGTAATTAGCAAAAGATTTAATGTTTTGAATTTTTTTTAGGGAAAATAATATAGAAGAATGTGATCTTGAACTTTTCTTTAGTGTTGATTTTGAAATATTAGGCCAAATACAATCACATGAATTGAAACCAGGTGGAGGAAAAATTCAAGTAACTGAAGAAAATAAAGATGAATATTTAAGGTATTTTTTTAAATTATTATAACGTCTATGTAATACCATTAATTTATAGAATAGCTGAATAATTAGATTAATGTTGTTTTCTGATTATGTTTGATTAAGGCAATATTAAAAAGATTAGCCAAATGAAGTAGGAAAAACACAAATAAAATTGACAGATTTGTATTTTATTTAAAAAGATTCTGTAATACAAATAATAAAATTATCAACTTAGGTTTTTGCTTTAACAGTTACAAAAATAAATTGAATAAACTATTGAAGAAATAATAAAATTCAAAAATATTTTATATATATATGTGTGTGTGTAAGTGTGTGTGTAAGTGTGTAAGTGTGTAAGTGTGTGTGTGTGTGTGTGTGTGTGTGTGTGTGTGTGTGTGTGTGTAAGTGTGTGTGTGTGTGTGTGTAAGTGTGTGTGTGTAAGTGTGTAATTTTGATTCATATACAATGTATGTAATTTCAAAAGTTTCAAATGAGAAATTACTTTTATCTAAAATCCTAACTCTTTGTTTTGGTTATAAAATTACAGTAAAACTGTGCATGAATTACATAAATAACTACGTAATAATTTAGTAAACCTTCCATATTATCCATGTTTTTGATTATCGACAATATCCTCGGTTCACATTATCTCAGATAATCAGAACCATACTGTATTTAACATCTTGAATGCCTTTGCAATATATAGATGACATGATCTAATTAAACATGTGTGCCAATGACATGTCTAGATATCAAAACAAAGTGATAAAAAAAAGAACCATAAAAAAGGGTTAAAAAATTTATTCCTGATTTTATTAATCCAACTATTGCTAATCTGTGTTTTGTGTTGAGTACATGAAAATATTCACTTTTGATGGTGGTTCTTAAATTTTTCAGTTGCTAAAATCCTTTTTTAATTACTTGTAAATAAACATTATTTATAATTGAACTGCTTAATAAAATTTGGATTTTTTTTAATGCTATCTTGTTGATTTTTTACTGTTTCTTTTTATGTTATCCATGTTTAGCGCGAGAAATTCGTGGAACCAATTATTCGCGCTAATCGAGGCCTACCTGTATATTTTATGTAAAAACTTCCATTCTAGGTTTTCTCTAAGGCCATAGTTCATTTGTATAAAAGATCATCTTATATGTTAATAATGAAAAATAAAAATTCTTTAACATTTATATAACAAATAATTTCATAATACTCTATTCACTGCTTCCATTCATATAAAGTAAGTAATACTACCAAAGATAATTTCAAAGTTGTTTAGTTCTCTATGTAAGTCTGAGGATGGCTTAATGCAGTGGTTTCTAAACTTTGTGTCTGTACCCCCTTTTTTCATAAAAGCTTGGTATGCCTCCCTCATTCCATAACAGTCTAATTTTATAAATACTTTCTACTTAAGTTTAATATTACAAAACAATATATCATATTCTGCATAAATAAAGTTCTTATACATAAATATATATTTATTATAGTGTGATAATTTTTAATACAATTAAACAAATCTTATAAAAACAAAAAATAGAACATACGTTTAGTGCAACATCATATTTAATGCAATGAGTAGACTTCTTTTTCAGCACAAATTCTCTCAAATCGGTGTCATGGAAGATATTGCTACTCATAATTCTTTTTCAATCACTAAACGAGATCATTATTTTGTCTTTAAAACAGCTAGAGCAGAAAGTTTCTGGGTACATGAATATTTGTACTGTATTTATAACCTTTTGCTGATTAATTTTTTCTTGACATCAATCTGAATTTATTTTTTGTTTGTCCCAAAAAATGATATTTTTTTGAATTCTACACTCCCCTTGGAATAGACTCATCCATCCCTAGTGGGGTGTGCCCCACAGTTTGGAAAACACTGGCTTAATGCCAAAAACGTTTACCTTGTAATAAAATAATTTTGACTGTGAAAAGTGCTTATCTTTGATAGTATTATTTAGTGTACATATAATTTCTTTATTATTATTTGCTTGATTTTAATGCCCGTATTTTCTTTTCTTTAGATAGATAAATCTTTATTTAATCATAATTATTGATTTTGCTGTCTTTAATTTTATTGTAGTCAAATTACATGTTAAGAATGGAATTCCTTATTTTAATGTGTCTATAGGAAATTGATTCTTGATTTAGGAGTTCTTACTTTACGAGCAATTTCTAGGTTTATATTAACTTATAAAAGTTGGGAACTACCTGCACATGTTTCTTAATATTCTAATAGAAATTTGAATATTTTGAAATGTTGAACAAATTTAGATAAAAATGAAGTATTTTAATTTAACAATATTGTTTACATCAGGGATGTCCAACCTTTTGGCTTCCTTGGGCCACATTTGAAGAAAAAAATTGTCTTGGGCTGCACATTAAACATACTAATTCCAACAATAGTTGGTAGGCGGCTAGATGGCCACATGGTAGTGTGTTGGCATGCCACACAGGAGGCCCGGGTCCGGCATTTCCCTGAAAAGTTTTTTTGGAGTTCTGGGCTGGCTCAGCGATCCCCATCCTTCTCCACAGGTGTAGGTGCAGCCCATGGTTGGAATTGACCCCGCCCCTTAGTAATCTCACTGATTGGAAAGGGAGTGTAAAACACCCCAAAAGTTAGTGAATAATATGCAATATATGATATCTATTATTACAAAAAAGCAAAACTGTCGTAGTACAATTTGACTTCTTTTCCTTCAGAAATTTTTTAATCATTGAGCTGGTCAAGAAGTTTTAATCACTGAAATAAAAACTATTTTAGAAAATATGGAATAGGAAATGTAGATAGGTATTTAAATAATAAAAACTTCATTAAGTACATAAAACTCTCAATGTTTTAAGGAAGTTTGATTTTATGTTGGGCCGTTTTCAGTATAGCAGTGGGCCTTGGGTTGGACAGCCCTGGTTTACATTAATAATTCATTTAATTAAACCAGCTGTAATATTTTGTTTAAAAAAAAGCTAATATATGTTTTAATATTTTAATACGATAAAGAATTATGATCATTTTTAATTGGATATAATTCTATATATTTCTTATACTTTTTTGTTTATAAGAATAATTACTAAAGCAAACCTATATAAATTATAAATATTTTATCTAAAATTATAATAATCCTAATCTGAATAATTATTGAAATTTCTACCTAAATATATCTACTCTTTATTTATGCTGCTTTAGAACTTAATATTACTTTTTAAGTAAATAGAATTGCCATATGCAACTAAGATTCATTTGTTATATATAAATAAATTATTATAAAATTTTTGTATAAATTTGTTTTCTTGGATTTTATATAAGTAATTATTAAATCTGATTTATAGAATATTAAAATATAGATTTAGGCTAAGTTATTTAAAATATTAAATACTTTTGGTTCATTTTTTATTAAGTATGGTGGTGACATAAGATGAATGAAAATCAACAATGATAAAATGAAATAATAAGTTAAGAGAAAAACTATTTAAAAGTTTTACTATTACCATTAGGCATTAAACAGTGTTGTTATTAATAAAGTCATATAAACAGAAATGCATATTAATTGAAACTAAATTTAACTTAAAGAATAAAATAATATGCATTGTATCACATTGAAATCTTACAATTAGTTCTGTGTTCTTATTAAATATATCTTTTTATTAGTAGTATAAATTTAAAATTTCATTTATAAACTAGTATTCGTAAATTAAAAATAATAAAATATAAATAAATATCACATTATTTGGTTTTCTAAATAGAATGCAAACAAATAATTTAAAAATAACACTAATTTTTATATTTGTAATAAATGGTTGCAAATTATATTTCTAATTGTAATGAATATATTTTTATTAAATTTTGTTTAGTTTTTCTTTATTTTAAAATAATAAAAAAATGGATGAATATAAAATGATCATCAGCTAACATAAAATTGAGTAACATGATATTCATATCATGAATTCTGTGATGATATTTTTCGTTGTGAAAATGGGAGAAAGCAATATAATGTATTAATGTAACATGTATATACTGCAGCTTTTTAATCCCCTGTTGAGCTGAAAAAACAAATAATACAAATAATGGGCTAGTATTCAAGGCAACAACATATTCACTAGTCCATTGTTGTTTTATTTGTTTCCTCGGCTCAACACAGGATTAAAAAGCTACAGTATATACATGTTACATTAACACACTATATTGTTTTCTCCCATTTTTACTAATAATTTATATTCCTATTCAAATTTATGTTAACTAATATTTTCTTAGTTATAAACTCTCCATCTCAAAATAAAAATTCCAAATTAGAAAATAACCAAATTGTAATTTGGTTACTGCATTTTAAATTCTATTAATATTCTGTTTTATTTTTTAAGTAACTTTTTCATTATAATAATAATCAAAATACAATGCTACAATATACTGTATAAGTCTTTGAGAAAAATTATAAAATAATAAAAAAAAATTGTTTATATATTAATTTTATTATATCAAAAAAATTTTTAAATTGTTTCTTAAGAAATTGAAGTTTAAATTGATTAAAAACAATAAGTAATGTTTAAAATTTTTGTGTAATCTCAATATAAATTAATATATCAATTTAATGTGATTTCACTGATTTACTTCTGTTCTTGATAATGCCATTGAGATACTATCAAGATTCTATTAATTATATTCTATGCATTTTCTATTGCTTAATTTAAGTAATAATTTATAATTAAAAAATTATTTCTAACTATTCATGTTTTAACTTAATTTTCTAATAATTTATTACATTATCTTATTTTAACTTTCTGCTAAACATAAATAAATTTTAATTAATCTTCTTTAAATTTCAAACAATTTCTACTAACTTATTGAAATAATTCTCTATCATCTAGGAAATATGTATGGTACTCCGAGGCCTGCCCCTGCTGCCTCTGCTTTCTCTGCCAAACTTTCTAATGTCTCAATTCGTCCTGTTACATGTGAGCACAGTTCATCTTCTTTTCAATTAATCAATGATAACTTGAATGAATCTTTTGATAATTTATATACAGTAACTTGTAATGGAGTAGATCTTTCCATTTCAGATGATAATACTTGCAAGCACAAAAATTTAGATAATTCTTCTAATTTATATGAATTTAATAATAGTAATAAAAATAATTCACCAGAAGATGTAAATATTACCAAAATAGCAAATGGAATTAATTCAAAAAATTCAGGAGAGTTAGATACGTATTTATTTTCTAAATCTACTGAAAAAATAAAAGACGAAACTTCTAGTAATAATGGTAGTGAAGGTTCTACAGATGATACACTTGTTGCCACATTTAGTGATTGCTCAATAGAAAAAAATTCCCATAAAAATTTTTCTAAAATAAATAAACGAGATACAGCACAAAATGCTGTAAGTGTAGAAACTCAGACTGAATCAATTAATAATAATAAAACTATCGATGTAGCAATAGAAACTGATTTCACATTAAATATAGATAATATTAAAGAAGCAACAAATCCTAATGATAGAGAAAAATTAAAATCTAATCACAATTCATCATTATCTGAAATTACAAATGATGATATAAATGATTATAATTCAGATTCCGATAGGTTTCAAGGAACATTTGCTAACTCGGTAGATTTATATTCTGATGAACAAATTTTTTGTGATAATCAGCCTTTCCAAGCAAAGAATAATAGATTTTCATTAAGACAGGCTGTAAGAAGAGATAATGTAAGTGATAGTAGTGCAGATGAAAGTTATGCTTCAGATAATAATGATGCACTTTATTTAAAGAGATCATGTTCTTTTCCACTTAGATATAAACAATTGCCCCAAAATAGAATATCAAGCAAACAATATCAAAATAAAAAGTCTTTATCAAATAATAGAGGGATAGATTATTATGGCCTATTAGATCAAAACATTTCACAGTTATACAATACAATTAATGATAAATATCCAAGGAATAGTACAAAATATAGAGTTTCTCAAAAGGTTAATGATTGTTCGGTTAGAAAGGAAGATTATAAAAATAAAAAAGCGCACAAAAAAGTTAAGAATTTTATTGAAAATAATAGTAATTTAATTATTGATGATGATAATTTAAAAAACTCAAAAATTAATGGCAACTATTACATTAATACTGAAAAACACATGAACAAAAATAATCCTGCCCAAACTTTTAATGAAAAAATTTATTCTAACACAGATTTAACTAGTTATAATTGTGATGATATAAATGCACCACCAAGACTGCTTCCTTCTCTTTCTTTATGTAATAATAAGTTTAACAGACATAATAAAATGACATATGACAATAATAATAATAATAATAATTGCAAAATGTTAAGAAATAAAATTTCTTTTCTTCCTAATAAATGTGAAGTAAATAGCACTGCTTTAAATTTTATGTGTGAGTCATGTGATTCGTTGTCCTCTGATAGTTCTTTGTTTGTGACTATTGCTTCCTCTGCATCTGCTTTGCCAGGCAATCATTATGGTACACCTAAGCCACATAAAGAAACTCCAACAACACCTCCAAGAAGAACAAACTCTATTGGAAACAGCAGTGGAATTATTCTTCCTGGAGCACATCCCTCATCTGAAGGCAAAAGAAGAAGAAATCGTTCTAATGTAGAAGCAATGGCAGCAAAGTCTGTTGATCCAACAGATTCTTCTGATTGTTCTTTATTAGGACAACAGCCTAATACCAGGTGAATATAATTTAATTTAGTTTTAAATATTTGTTTATAATAAATTACATTAAAAAATTATTCAAATATTTAAATATTTGAATAATTATAATTACGATATATTTAAAATAGTTGTTTGAGATTATAGAAATATTTAAAAAAAATATTTGCTATTTTTAATATTTGATATTTGATTTTAATATTTCTAAAAATATTTGCTATTTTTAGAAATATTAAAAAAAAATTTTTATTTGAGAATTTTGTTGTTATAAATGTAAAAACTAGAATAAACATGGATTTAAAGCTTAATGTATGATTGTGATTTATTGTGAAATATTGGGATTTCAGAAATTTGTTAAACAATTGTTTAGCAAATTAGAAAATGAATTTTCAAATCTCTTATTAAACAACAATTTTTTTAAATTTAATTATAAAATGCAAACACTGTAGCAGATTAAAATAACAAATTCAAATTTGTTAAAAGCAAAAATATTTTCAGCTGATGTATCTCTTTAAGCCTGGTTCACACCTAGGTTATAGAAAATTTAAGATCGTAAGAACTTTATCATTTCCATTATTTATTGCGTACTGAGCAAATGTACAGTAAACTGTGTGCATTTTGTTTTACAGAGAAATCAAAGTAGAGGATCAGAACAGCAGATGGACATGAAAATATCAAAAATTATTATATATTTTTAAAAAATATTCTAATAATTAAATAATTTATATTGATCTTTTAGTGATTTGTAAAAATAAAAATGATTTCATAAAATCTGACCATATGATTACACAAATATTTTGCCTTATCTTATAAATTGAGTAAAACTGAAAAATATTATATTAAAAAAACAATATTAATTATACAGGTAGTCTTTAACTTATAACTATTTATACTATTGACTGTAATGTCACTGAAAAAATTCCATGATTGGTCAATGCAATTCCAAAGTTAGAGTCCTGGACCCAATGATATAAAATATAGAAATTATTCTTTTTTCTATCTGATTCTTGTAGTTTTATATTTGTTATGTTTATTAAGATAATGTACAGTTTCCTACTAAACATTAATAGTGAAAAATCTATAAATTTTGGATATTTCTGACTTCTGTTGTTCTGAATTATGCATAAATCTGTAGAATTACATCAACAGGGTTCAAAACTGAACTCTGTCATAAGTCAAGGATTATCTGTATTGTTTATTATATCAGTATGATCAGTTTTATTTGAAAATCCTATGACTTGAATAACTATTCAATTAATAATAATGTATAAAGAAAATAAGGTAATTGTTAAATATAATGCTTAATAAATTTTTAAATAATCATTATGTAGATGTAGTAAAAATATTTATTTTTTGTATATTTATGAAGTATAATATCTTTTATTTTATTAGGAATAAATCATTTAATAATAATTAAAACTACTGAGTGATTGAAAATTGTTTTAATTGACTGATAAGATATCATTCATATCATATTGCAGACAAATATTATATTTGGTTATTTAGATATATTTGGTTCATGTCGTATTGGAGCTTTGTGTCATGGCATGAAAATTTATATATAAGTTTAATTAAACGATATATTCTTAATATATCTGTTATGAATAACCTGCATTCATAAACCTATTTGAGATACCAGATACTAAATCAAAAGTATCGAAGATAAATTGTAATTTCTAATTTATTTAAATAGAGATAATCAAGTTATGAATATAATTTATATGCAAGTTTCATTCATAACTCAAATTGTTTGTAATTTGAGTTATGAATATGTATAAATTATATGACCTCCAAAAGTACTAAAATCACTTTATATACTCATTTTGCAATATATTTCATAATTGAACTAAATAGAAATTCCTTATTTTACAGATTGAAAATTAGAGCATATAAATAAACTATGTTTTAGTAAAATATAATTGTGTTACTTTCTTAAACATTTTATCTTTGATACATTGGTTTTTATTTATAATACAGTATCTAAATATTGACAGAATATCAAATCATGTGATCTACTAGAAACAATACATACCCATGGTATCCGAAGATGGACTTTCACTTAAGAAGGCTGTCTTTTCAGCCCTCTTCAGGAGAGCCTACACTCACTGTTCTAGTTTCAGAGACAGAAGTGAGGAAATTAATACAATTATGGGAATCGGACGACAACATGGGTATGAAAAGAAGTTTCTAAGGAAGCTTCTTAACGAAGTAGAGAGAAGTTTATGCAAGGAGAAAACTCGGTAGAATAAATCTGATTCCTTTAGATGTGTCAACCACGCCTTATGGGTAGAAAAATTTGCAAGAAATATTGGCGGGTTAATGAATTGTACTTTGTTTTAGAAGGAATTCGACCGTTTTCGGGATGATCAGGAATGACAGACAGATATGAGGATAAGGTCAGAAGTGGAGTATATGAAATTCCTATAACTAATCACTCATTGGAAAGAGAAGAATTTTATATAGGGTATACGGAGAGGAACTTGGAAGAGAGATTAAAGGAACATAAAACGGACCTCAGTTATGGTAAACTCTCCACTGTGCTAAGCCAGAGGTCGCTGCTTCATGATGTGGAAGTGCAGTGGGGAAGAGCAAGGATTATCCAAGTGAAAAAAGCTGGGACAGAAATATGATTAAGGCATTAGAAATCCTCAAAAAGAAAAGGTGAGGATGTGTGATTAATTTCATGGAACCAGAAACGGTCCCTAGTGCATGGAGATGGTTATGTAAAGTAAGAAAAGCAGACTAAAAAGAATATGCTACAATTGGTTTTTTGACACTTCCGTAAAGGAATGTGCGGCGGTTTGTGAATAATTTTGCCTATTTATATATCATTTTTATTTTTTTTATTTTTATTTTATTTTTATTTTTTAACAGCTGCTGAATACTTTGTATTTTAAATTGATGTTTCAGAAAAATTATCTGTAAAATTTTGTAAGGTTATTGGTTTTTTGACACTCCCGTAAAGGAATGTGCGGCGGTTTGTGAATAATTTTGCCTATTTTTTTTATTTTTATTTTATTTTTATTTTTTAACGGTTGCTGAATACTTTGTATTTTAAATTGATGTTTCAGAAAAATTATTCGTAAAATTTTGTAAGGTTATTTATACTATACAAAATATATTCTTGAAGTGGAGTCACGTAACAAAAATGTATTGCTTTGCTGGCAGGAGGTGCTAAGGGGAGCACCTCCAGATGTACACCTGCCTTTTAAATCTTTGCCGTGTTTTGTTTGTTTTATGTAATTAGGTCTCCTGCTCTAGTATAGCAGGGTTAGTAAGATTGTAACAGCTGAGGAAGATGCCAAAAGCGTTGAAAACGTTACTGAATAAAAATATTTTGACTTCTAAAGGGCTCGAGTAATATTACTTGTAGTTTGTGTTTGGTGCAGTCTAATTGAACAATTATTATAAATAATTTAATTTTACTTGACTAAATTATGTTTTTAATTTCCTACTGCACAATTATTAAAATACATATTGTAGATAAATAAATTATAAACTTATTTTTAAAATTAATTAATTTAGTTAAGGTATAATTCTGGAAAAGAAACATATGCTAAAGCAGCTGTTTATCTATTCGTCAATGAAAGTAATTGTACAGAAACATATCAATATACCACTTGCTACTATATGAATGTTGAAAAATCAAAAGCACTATTTGCAAGGTGAAAAATAGTTTTATTTGCATATAACGTTTTCGGACGTATTCCGTCCCTCTTCAGTATGGCTAACACTAGTTACATAACATACTATTC